>APFE031121908.1:0-17638 GCA_000404065.3 Pinus taeda
CACCCTTTGAACAACGAACAACGTTGTTTAAATAGGAAAAATATCTATTACAAACAGATCTCAGATAGATTTGATGGAGTCACTGCTTCTATCCTAATCTGTACTGAAATAAATGCAAAAAAAAATATCTATTTAAGCTGCGCTGGAGGCAGCAGCATCAAAATTGAGTTTAAGTATGGGTCATTTCTTGTGATGCGCTGGCTATTTGGCCATAACTCTGTAGTAACTGCGCATGAATCCTTTTGTCGGTATTGTTTAGGTGGTTCCATAGAAAAAAATAATTTTTGCCTTCTTAGATTGTGACGGTGGCTGTCCCTTCAGCTTGATGAGTTGCTCTTCACATCCAAAAGGATTTAGGCTGCTGAGGTTCAGGCGGTGCTGAGGGGACTTGTTGAAATTCACCAAACGCTTTCATTTTTATTGGATCTGATCATCTTAGCTACACCACAGGACTGGCCGCTTGCATTCTAGCCTCAAAATTGGCTATATTAATCCCCTGAATGTGAATCTCAATTGCTACAGGATGCACACCAGGTGGAAAATTGAAAAGCCCATGTGTTGTAGCACCAATCCACTCTGCTTTTCATCTTATTTCCATTCAAGAAGTCATGTTCCATATCATCATCGCTGAAGCTACCATCCAAAATGAAATTCTCAACCGTGTCATCACCTTGTTGAGAGTTTCTGTCCTCTTTGGCTATTTGCAATAACCCTGGATGATTCCAGATCTTGGCTAAAGAATGATATGCATTGAAGAAGCATTTCTTATGTGCCACTTTTACACATGCATTCTTTTCATTCTTCATAAACCCATGTACTTCTAAATATCTGATGTATAACTGCTGTTGTAATGGAGAATGTTTTACAGATATCACATATACACGTTTTGGAGGAAGCTCATCCTTCATCACATTCATGCCCATACGTTGTACAAAACCTTTTAACTGTTCATATAAGACATGTGATTTTTGATTCATTATTTTCACATAATCTGCAGTTGAATTAGCATGCTGCCCATTTTCTATGGGATTTTGGAAACGGTTTCTGAACTCTGGTTGTTTTCCAAGGAATCCTTCTCTTACAAAGTCTACCATACAATAGTATTCCATCAAATTATTTTTTAAAGGAGAACCTGTCAATGCAATTCTGCGTTGGGTCTTCACTTGTTTTAATGCCTGCGTTATATCAGCCTTTGTGCTTTCTATCATGTGTGCCTCATCACAAATGAGTAAGTCAGGACCACTCTGCAAAGCCTCACAAATATCATCTGCGACAACCTTTTATTTCACATATTTTCCTAAAGATAAGTTTCGAAAGGCTGCATAGCCTATCAGTAGAACTCCACCATTCTTCCTCCATTGCTCGTGTTCCTCCATGAATTATTCAAACAATTTAACTAATCCGATTCTTGAAGGTAAGTTATCACTATAATCTGAGCTGCCACAAGCACCACCGCACCACAGAGGAAGAATATGAACAATTTGTAAAATCAAATCGTTATAACAAATACAATGCATTCCTGGGCGGTTGTGTTTGTAAGTCGCAGGAAAAGTTCTTGACTTTTACACGTTATCAGGAAAAAAAAAATGTTATTTAGCTACTGCTTCCCCCACGCTGGTTGCTGCACTATATGTTTAGCTCATCCCGAACTACTGCTTTTTAACTGCAGACTATTGACGACAAGATGATGAGCTGCTGATCCAAGCTGAGGACCTGAGATAGCGCTAGGAATAGGTGGCCTATCTTGATTCTGGTGCCTTCACCCAGTATCTTCATGCCATAAGGCTTGTGTCCTTACATCCTGTGCTTCCTCCATTGAAAATTCTTCACCAAAAGAGGCTTCCTCTAGTTGTAAAAAACCATCTGTATTTTGTGGTCCATTAATGTTATTTCTTAAATGGAAATTCAAATTTGCATCACTATGGATTGAAGATCTCTGATTAATTCCTGCCAGTAGATTTGATGAGACCACTGGATCGCACGAACCACCATAGAGCCCCGACTTCCAGTGACTAGCGTAGTTAGTTTAGATTTCCCATCCTGACATACATCATATAAACATGAGAAGTTCGAACTTGACAAAACAGTGGGTACAATTCCCAATAACGACCCACTCTGCTGAGATGGTACACTGAAGCATATGTTGTTCTGCTTACCTAATGTGCTAGATATTACCCCAAAGCAATGATTATAAAGAGATTCTTGTTCTCCCAGATTACGTAGAGCTCCCAAATGGGCATACAAGCTTTCTGTTTCATTATTATGTTTGCTCAAAGTAGGAAAGCTTGACTTGAAAAGATGTCTGGCAGCTTTCACCTTCAGATCCTCTCCAAGGTGATGAAAATCTTAAGCTGGTTAAAAGTTGCATAGCATGGGAATCTTCTTTCTCATCTGCAGGGCCTGATTCAAGAATCAATGTGCTCAGCAAGCCAAGAAGAATTGAAGATATTGTAGATGAGATTGAGGGCCCTACCGTTACAAGATAACCCTGACCAGAGGAGTGAAAATCTATCACTGGAATGTGCACAATGGGGTCCGAGAAAAAGGGAGTGAAACTTGATATCTACTGTGGAGTGGGCATAGTTATAAATGATGAAACAGGTAATGGGACTCTGACCACTGGGTCACTCAAGAAAGATGGTAAATTTGAAGTTTGCAGTGGAGTTGGAATATTGACCAATGATGGAACCGACAATGGGATTGGAGAGAAAATGACATTATGCAGATCTAGTGGAAGGGGAGGAATAAATGCAGAAGAGGATCCAACAGATAAGTACGAAGTTGGAGGGGGTAAGCTAACAGCTTCAATTGGCAATGATGGCAAAAATGGGGGAGTTATTGTATATTTTAAAGGGGGTGCCCACAAAGGACATGGGAATTAGTATGGTGAAAATATGGAAGTGCCTGAAATTGGCACATGAGATGAAGCTGGCAGGTGAAATGCAAATGGATTGAAAGAAGATTCTCCAATGGGAAGAGATTGTTTAGAAGGTAATCCATTTACAGAGCTAACAGGCAAATGAAGATACCGCTGTGGCAGAGGAGTGATATGCTCCCTACCATGCCCATTTCCAGAGATATCATTTGTTTTCTCATTTGAATTTGTACTAGTAACAGATATTGAGACCTGTGTGCTCCATGAATTAGTTGCATTATTATTGGAATCCTGAGAGTTGTTTAATGTTTGCACTGTCGAAAGGCTTGGACAGCCAATGACAGAAATGCTACTGTGGACATCCATGCGTCTCTTTGAATATGGTCAAGATCATCATACCTCTGTCTTTTCCAGCTTTGATGGGGTTGTACATTCTCATCCAGCTTTACTGTGCTATCATGATAATGATTTGAATTTTCACTAGAATGGAACAGTAGCGACGATGCCGATGTTGATCCACCAAGCACTTTTCTTGCAGAGGCCTTTATGTGAATACACCTCAAGAAATTGTCAAACATAGAATGGGTTGCAGGACCTCAAAATCCTTTCACGAGCACCTGACTTTACATCCCAAACATACAAAACATCATTATGACCAACATGAGTAGTAAACTGCATATATAAACAAGCAATATATCCTCTGACACCATCCCAAGCCACCATCTTTGGATAGCTAGTGTGTCCTGGAAACATTCTCTCAACTTTTAATGTCTCAAGGGATGAAAGAGCCACACAGGCATCATCAGCAATAGTCAGAAAACAATCCACCCAGGGACGATAAGTACCAGGTGGTGGCAACAAAATCTGGCGCATAGGTGCCACATGTTGATGCGTTATTGAAAGCACATTTCCATCCTCTAAATCCCACACACGAACAGTACAATCCATACTACCTGATATCAATACTTGTCTACTGTGCTCCATTGGAGTAAACACCATATTATGTGCTACCAAACAAATTATAGGACCTGTGTGGCCTATAAAAGATTGCAACACACTTGCATCATTTGGAGAGAGAGTGCCAGGCATGCGAGCCTTTGATATGGTAATCAAAAGCAAACTAAACACTATGACAGAGGAAATAATAGACAAGACCACTGCTAAGAATTGTGTAAATGGGTGTCTGACTTCATTTGAATATTTGATTGTGGAAACAGCAGCACCATTCAAAGGAAATGTATAAGCCCACCAAGCAATAGAAAATCTCTGGTAAAGTGTCACAAAAACCACCATGTAATGGGCCAACCCCATAGCAAATATAAAAATAACTCCCTCCTTCCATCCAGTTGCTGCTCCAAGCAATGCCCCAACAAAGTTTCCAACAATTTCCAAATAGTTTGTAGGGTTAGCTACTTCAGATAATCTTCTACGACCTCCTAGCATCCACTGGCCATATATCTTCAGTTCCAAACAAAGAACAGGGAACATAAAAGCACACCATGTTAAAGGATGTATAGATTTTGCTATCTGTGGTGGCACCCCAAGTGCCAGGAACATACAAGCTATCCATGGTGCAAAGAATAAATTCACACGAACAGGATTATAGTACTCAATCTGAACTGATTCAAAGTAAAATATGCACTTCAGTGTATATACCACAAAAACTATAATTAGTGTCACAAGTCCCAGACACCACAATACCAAATTAAATATTTTAGGATCTGTAAAATTCATCTTGCGTGTCATGTTAATGTATTACCTGCACAACCAAACCACTAGACATTCCAAAGTACCACCAATTGAAGAATGAACTCTTGTGTTTCCTCTCGTCTAGGTCTAGGTCATCACACTGGTCTGCCCCAAATGCTTGCAGACAAGGTTTGTTCCCTCCTTGCCTCAGTAGCAAATATGGAACATTGCGGCAAGCAAAGTATGACATATTTGGCCTGTAAACATGTCGATCACAAAAGATGAATAACCTGCTGCAGTAGGAGGCTAACAGTGGCTCCACTTGGGGATGGCTTTTCCTTGCAAAAAGTCAAGAACAGTAGGTCAGAATGCCTTAATCTTTAATTGTTGTTGTTCTCTGCAAAATTCCTTTTGCCGGCTGCTTTATTAATCCTACCTACCTATCCTAATGAGCACTTACTTTGCTGTTAGGTGAAATAAAATAACCAGTGCAGCCACTTAAGCAACTTTAGAAAGAGATGAACTGACTGACTGATTGTTAATGAAATTGGAAGCACTATTCGGTCATGTGCCCCCATAATCAAAATTGTGGCATAGAAAGGCCACTGCTGATGTATTTGGTCCTCACAGAGAAAGCATGCCAAAGAACTTGAGTTAAGAAGCAGTTCCATGTAGTCTGCTGTAGGATCAATAAAAACATCATGTGGGATAGTTTCTTCTGGGCCTTCTTGGTCTAATGGAACAGCTGCACCCTCGGTCATACATGTTGCAAATAATTCTTCAGTCTTTGCCTTGAAAGCATGATTATCCTCAATCTGTAAGTTAGAAGGTAGCACCATTTCCTCATGACTTGGGGAAGGAAGATTTCGGAAAAATTCTTTAGGATCGCGAAAATGATATGACTCAATTTGAGAATGCAATAGTTCAATTTCGTTTTCATATCTTTCAACAACTAAATCAAGAAAAAGGTTATGCGGGCGTCTTGTTATTTTTAACGACACCAATCTGAAAAATTCTCCATCAAGCTGAAGTTCTGATAACTCTCCCTGAATTCATCTAAAGCTTTATCAAATGAAAGATCTTCCACGAACCCGGCCATCCTGTCGTACTGTTAATGCTTTGGAATATGGACTATTTGGTTGTAGAATTGGTTCGTTCCTCAGTGGAGTCTTGATTGAAAATGAAGTGGAGTCGCCAGGTGGATGCCTTAACTTTGGAGTGCCTGATCTCTGTCTACCATCAAGGATCAGAACTAAACATGAAAAGTTCTGAAGAAAAGGAGCACTTTCTCCAGAAAACGGGGTTTACAGTGATGAAAAAAATGATTAAGTTCCCCAGTGGATTCGCCATTATGTTATCGCTCAGGTTGTCCCTTGTCTCCTTAAGGATACGGCCGAGGTAACCACAGACCAAGCTTTGGACTGCCGGTCCTAGCCTACCAACAGTCAGAGAGGGCTATCTCTTTGGGATTTAGCGTTGTTTAGGGAATGATTTCAGGCTAGATATGAAGCACATGGGTTTTTGTTTGAGTTTGGTGGGATGGATTGATCTATTCAGGCAGAGCCGGCATGCGAAACGTAAGAAATTTAGAACATTGGGCATGGAGTCAAGGATGAAGGTCTGCTGGTGCATTTTCTTTGGCAAAGAAGGAACTACAGAGCATAATAGTTAAACACAGAATAATATCAGGCTTAAATGAGGATGAAATGGATGTCAGGGAATGAAAGACAACTAAGTAGTTTTCATTATGCTAACAGAGGGAACATGATTGAACATTATATAGGAGCAATTAAGAAATTCCTAAACAATATTCATATACGGAAGAAACTATTGTAAATATGAGCCAAGAGGTATTCATATTCATAGGCTAATTTAGAAGGAAAACATATAGAAATAACAGGAATTGAGGACAGAGCACGACTATGTGACATCTGAGCTATTCTTTCTTCCTGCAATTTTAGATCATGACACGGATATGATATAGCAAACATAGCAACTGTAGAAAGAGATGAGAAAAACTTATTGTTCCATGAAGAAGTGCAAGAATCCAGTAATCTTATTCTTCAGCCATCGAATCCACATTTAAACAGTCCAACACACAAGGTGTTCCAGCAATATCTGTTTATTAAATCTCTTAGAGCATACAGCACAAGTCTCAAAATGAGGTTATCGATCAACCACTCTCACCCTTTGAACAACGAACAACGTTGTTTAAATAGGAAAAATATCTATTACAAACAGATCTCAGATAGATCTGATGGAGTCACTGCTTCTATCCTAATCTGTACTGAAATAAATGCAAAACAAAATATCTATTTAAGCTGCGCTGGAGGCAGCAGCATCAAAATTGAGTTTAAGTATGGGTCATTTCTTGTGATGCGCTGGCTATTTGGCCATAACTCTGTAATAACTACGCATGAATCCTTTTGTCGATATTGTTTAGGCAGTTCCATAGAAAAAAATAAATTTTGCCTTCTTAGATTGTGGTGGTGCTGTCCCTTCAGCTTGATGAGTTTCCCTTCACATCCAGAAGGATATAGGCTGCTGAGGTTCAGGCAGTGCTGAGGGGACTTGTTGAAATTCACCAAATGCTTTCATTTTTATTGGATCCGATCATCTCAGCTACACCACAAAACTGGCCGCTTTCATTCTAGCCTCAAAATTGGCTATATCAATCCCCTGAATGTGAATCTCAATTGGTACAGGATGCACACCAGGTGGAAAATTGAAAAGCCCATGTGTTGTAGCACCAATCCACTCTGCTTTTCATCTTATCTCTGTTCAAGAAGTCATGTTCCATATCATCATCGCTGAAGCTACCATCCAAAATGAAATTCTCAACCGTGTCATCGCCTTGTTGAGAGTTTCTATCCTCTTTGGCTATTTGTAGTAACCCTGGATGATTCCAGATCTTGGCTAAAGAATGATATGCATTGAAGAAGCATTTCTTATGTGCCACTTTTACACATGCATTCTTTTCATTCTTCATAAACCTGTACTTCTAAATATCTGATGTATAACTGCCACTGTAATGGAGAAAGTTTTACAGATATCACATATACACGTTTTGGAGGAAGCTCATCCTTCATCACATTCATGCCCATACGTTGTACAAAACCTTTTAACTGTTCATATAAGACATGTGATTTTTGATTCATTATTTTCACATCATCTGCAGTTGAATTAGCATGCCGCCCATTTTCTATGGGATTTTGGAAACGGTTTCTGAACTCTGGTTGTTTTCCCAGGAATCCTTCTCTTACAAAGTCTACCATACAATAGTATTCCATCAAATTATTTTGTAAAGGAGAACCTGTCAATGCAATTCTGCGTTGGGTTTTCACTTGTTTTAATGCCTGTGTTATATCAACCTTTGTTCTTTTTATCATGTGTGCCTCATCACAAATGAGTAAGTCAGGACCACTCTGGAAAGCCTCACAAATATTATCTGCGACAACCTTTTCTTTCACATATTTTCCTAAAGATAAGTTTCGAAATGCTGCATAGCCTATCAGTAGAACTCCACCATTCTTCCTCCATTGCCCTTGTTCCTCCATGAATTATTCAAACAATTTAACTAATCCGATTCTTGAAGGTAATTTATCACTATACTCTGAGCTGCCACAAGCACAACCGCACCACAGAGGAAGAATATGAACAATTTGTAAAATAAAATCGTTATAACAAATACAATGCATTCCTTGGCGGTTGTGCTCGTAAGTCGCAGGAAAAGTTCTTGACTTTTACACCTTATCAGGAAAAAAGACTGTTATTTAGCCACTGCTTCCCCTGTGCTGGTTGCTGCACTATATGTTTAGCTCGTCCCGAACTACTGCTTTTTAACTGTAGAGTATTGACGAAAAGACGATGAGTTGCTGATCCAAGCTGAGGACCTGAGATAGCACCGTGAATAGGTGGCCTATCTTGATTCTGGTGCCTTTGCCTAGTATCTTCATGCCATAAGGCTTGTGTCCTTACATCTTGTGCTTCCTCCATTGAAAATTCTTCATCAAAAGAGGCTTCCTCTAGTTGTAAAAAACCATCTGTATTTTGTGGTCCATTAATGTTATTTCTTACATGGAAATTCAAATTTGCATCACTATGGATTGAAGATCTCTGATTAATTCCTGCCAGCAGATTTGATGAGACCACCGGATCGCACGAACCACCATAGAGCCTCGACTTCCAGTGACTAGCATAGTTAGTTTAGATTTCCCATCCTGACATACATCATATAAACAGGACAAGTTCGAACTTGAATAAACAGTGGGTACAATTCCCAATAACGACCCACAAGTCGCAGGAAAAGTTCTTGACTTTTACACCTTATCAAGAAAAAAAGCTGTTATTTAGCCACTGCTTCCCCTACGCTGGTTGCTGCACTATATTTTTAGCTTGTCCCGAACTATTGCTTTTTAACTACAAACTATTGACGACAAGACGATGAGCTGCTGATCCAAGGTGAGGACCTAAGATAGCACCGTGAATAGGTGGCCTATCTTGATTCTGGTGCCTCCGCCCAGTATCTTCATGCCATAAGGCTTGTGTCCTTACATCCTGTGCTTCCTCCATTGAAAGTTCTTCATCAAAAGAGGCTTCCTCTAGTTGTAAAAAACCATCTGTATTTTGTGGTCCATTAATGTTATTTCTTACATGGAAATTCAAATTTGCATCACTATGAATTGAAGATCTCTGATTAATTCCTGCTAGAATATTTGATGAGACCACCGGATCGCACGAACCACCATAGAGCCCCGACTTCCAGTGACTAGCGTAGTTAGTTTAGATTTCCCATCCTGACATACATCATATAAACAAGACAAGTTCGAACTTGACAAAACAGTGGGTACAATTCCCAATAACGACCAACTCTATTGAGATGGTACACTGAAGCATATGTTGTTCTGATTACCTAATGTGCCAGTTATTACCCCAGAGCAATGATTATAAAGAGATTCTTGTTCTCCCAGATTACGTAGAGCTCCCAAATGGGCATACAAGCTTTCTGTTTCATTCTGATGTTTGCTCAAAGCAGGAAAGCTTGACTTGAAAAGATGTCTCGCAACTTTCACCTTCAGATCCTCTCCAAGGTGATGAAAATCTTAAGCTGGTTAAAAGTTGCATAGCATGGGAATCTTCTTTCTCATTTGCAGGGCCTGATTCAGGAATCAATGTGCTCAGCAAGCCAGGAAGAATTGGAGATATTGCAGATGAGATTGAGGGCCCTACACTTACAAGATAACCCTGACCAGAGGAGTGAAAATCTATCACTGGAATGTGCACAATGGGGTCTGAGAAAAAGGGAGTGAAACTTGATATCTGCTGTGGAGTGGGCACAGTTATGAATGATGAAACAAGTAATGGGACTCTGACCACTGGGTCACTCAAGAAAGATGGTAAATTTGAAGTTTGCAGTGGAGTTGGAATATTGACCAATGATGGAACCGACAATGGGATTGGAGAGAAACTGACATTATGCAGATCTAGTGGCAGGGGAGGAATAAATGCAAAAGACGATCCAACAGATAAGTACGAAGTTGGAGTGGGTAAGGTAACAGCTTCAGTTGGCAATGATGGCAAAAATGGGGGAGTTATTGTATATTGTAAAGAGGATGCCCACAGAGGACATGTGCAATAGTATGGTGAAAATATGGAAGTGCCTGAAATTGGCACATGAGATGAAGCTGGTAGGTGAAATGCAAATGGATTGAAAGAAGCTTCTCCAATGGGAAGAGATTGTTGATAAGGTAATCCATTTATAGAGCTAACAGGCAAATGAAGATACCGCTGTGGCAGAGGAGTGATATGCTCCCTACCATGCCCATTTCCAGAGATATCATTTGTTTTCTCATTTGAATTTGTACTAGTAACAGATATTGAGACCTGTGTGCTCCATGAATTAGTTGCATTATTATTGGAATCCTGAGAGTTGTTTAATGTTTTCACTGTCGAAAGGCTTGGACAACCAATGATAGAAATGTTGCTGTGGACATCCATGCGTCTCTTTGAATATGGTCAAGATCATCATACCTCCATCTTTTCCAGCTTTTATGGGGTTGTACATCCTCATCCAGCTTTACTGTGGTATCATGATAATGATTTAAATTTTCACTAGAATGGAACAGTAGCGACAATGCTGATGTTGATCCACCAAGCACTTTGCTTGCAGAGGCCTTTATGTGAATACACCTCAAGAAATTTTCAAACATAGAATGGGTTGCAGGACCTCAAAATCCTTTCACGAGCACCTGACTTTACATCCCAAACATACAAAACATCATTATGACCAGCATGAGTAGTAAACTGCATATATAAACAATCAATATATCCTATGACACCATCCCAAGCCACCATCTTTGGATAGCTAGCGTGTCCTGGAAACATTCTCTCAACTTTTAATGTCTCAAGGGATGAAAGAGCGACACAGGCATCATCAACAACAGTCAGAAAACAATCCACCCAGGGACGATAAGTACCAGGCGGTGGCAACAAAATCTGGCACACAGGTGCCACATGTTGATGCATTATTGAAAGCACATTTCCATCCTCTAAATCCCACACACGAACAGTACAATCCATACTACCTGATATCAATACTTGTCTATTGTGCTCCATTGGAGTAAACACCATATTATGTGCTGCCAAACAAAGTATAGAACCTGTGTGGCCTACAAAAGATTGCAACACACTTGCATCATTTGGAGAGAGAGTGCCAGGCACGCGAGCCTTCGATATGGTAATCAAAAGCAGACTAAACACTATGACAGAGGAAATAATAGACAAGACCACCTCTAAGAATTGTGTAAATGTGTGTCTGACTTCATTTGAATATTTGATTGTGGCAACAACAGCACCAGTCAAAGGAAATGTATAAGCCCACCAATTAATAGAAAATCTCTGGTAAAGTGTCACAAAAAGCACCATGTAATGGGCCATCCCCACAGCAAATATAAAAATAGCTCCCTCCTTCCATCCAGTTGTTGCTCCAAGCAATGCCCCAACAAAGTTTCCAACAATTTCCAAATAGTTTTTAGGGTTAGCTACTTCAGATAATCTTCTACGACCTCCTAGCATCCACTGGCCATATATCTTCAGTTCCAAACAAAGAACAGGGAACATAAAAGCACACCATGTTAAAGGATGTATAGATTTTGCTATCTGTGGTGGCACCCCAAGTGCCAGGAAGATACAAGCTATCCATGTTGCAAAGAAGAAATTCACATGAACAGGATTATAGTACTCAATTTGAACTGCTTCAAAGTAAAATATGCACTTCAGTGTATATACCACAAAACTATAATTAGTGTCACAAGTCCCAGACACCAAAATACCAAATTAAATATTTCAAGATCTGTAAAATTCATCTTGTGTGTCATGTTAGTGTATTACCTACACAACCAAACCACTGGACATTCCAAAGTACCACCAATTGAAGAATGAACTCTTGTGTTTCCTCTCGTCTGGGTCTCGGTCATCACACTGGTCTGCCCCAAATGCTTGCAGACAAGGTTTGTTCCCTCCTTGCCTCAGTAGCAAATATGGAACATTGCGGCAAGCAAAGTATGACATATTTGGCCTGTAAACATGTCGATCACGAAAGATGAATAACCTGTTGCAGCAGGAGGCTAACAATTGGGTTGAGCACTACTACTGGAACTCTATGTATATCATGATATATAGAACTTGGCACTTCTTTATGACCATAGTTCCATCTAAGTTCCATTTACTTTATGTAGATTTCCCTCCTACCTTTCACAGTGCTCAATAGTTGGAGTTATTTTGTCGCTATCTAGATTAGATCCACCACTTACGGTTTCTACCGCCACTATCCAGATCAAATCCAACAATTAGGGTTTCAGTCACCACAATGTAGATTCTTTGTGTAGATAGGGTTTCGACGACTATGTACTAGCTCAAATTTTCGTAGGACATTTTGTAGTATCACACATTTTGGATTTTTTCCACAGTAATATTGATTAGTGGGGAGTTTAGGGTCATTCTAGGATGCTTTCAAGGTTTGGGACAATGAGTCAATTGCAGTGGTTCCATTCATCTACAAGCCACCCAATTTTCACACTATCCCAATTTTTTCTAGGAGTGACTTCAAGTGATCCACATCAATAGACTCCTAAGATCACCCTCTTTCCATCCATACAAATCTTAAGTAAGTTTAAAATTTAACTAAGGCCAACATATGATAGGTATTCAAGCTCAAACTATGGCTACTGAGAAGGTGGAAAAATTAGAGAAATAATTCCAAGGCTTCCAGGAGTCCCTTGATGCCTATGTCCAAGCAGTAGTACTAGGCACCCTAGGTAGGGCTAAAGAACCCATGGGGGATGAACACAGTGCCAATGCCCATGTGGAGGGAGAACCCAACCATCACCTTCATTTCCATGGGGTTCACCAATATTCAAGCCAAAAGAGACCCAAGCTTGACATGTACAAATTTGATGGCTCTAACCCAGTAGTATGGGTGGTGCAAATGGAATAATATTTCCAACTCAACAATATTTAGGGCGATGACACTAAAATACATGTGGGAGCTCTTTGCTTGGACCATGAGTGATGAAATTGGTGGCAGTGACATTGGAAATGCTATCTAGGGAGGCCAACTTGGAACATGTTCTCGAAATTCATCTGTGTCCATTTTGATAGGAAATCTCACTTTTTGGGTCGCCTCGCTAAGCTTAGACAAACTATTATAGTATGAGACTACATTAAAGCATTTGAATAATTAACCATCGAGTATAAGGGCCTAGGAGATGCCTTTTACATGGAATGTCTCATCAGCATCCTAAAGGAAGCCATCCAAACCCATATTAGAATGCAACAATCGGCTACTTGGTTGGAAGCATGCCGTGACCTTAGATATAGAAACTATGCTAAATGCCCGATCCAACCATCCATCTTTTGCCCCTTGGCATGTCCCACCTGTCGATTTTGTTGCACCCACCAACATTCAGGGGATCTGTCCAATATGAAGTCCCAATCAAACTGCACACTGTTTGGTCTAGGAGTTCCATCCGGTATAATGGCTTGGTCGCCAAATACTTAAAGATTTTCCTTGGCTCTAGCTGTCAGCACAAGAGAGTGATGCAATGATGTCTTTGAAAAGCAAGGTGAGTGTGCCTAGTGAGTGTATAGTGCAACTGTGTCTAGGTTCTCTTACTACAAAAGGGGGAAGAAAAGTGAGCCTATAAGTGAGAGGAAATAGTACCACCCAGGAAGAGACACACATGAACTGCAAAGATCTGTCCAAATCCAATAGAGTAGTCCACGACAGATGCGACAATCGTTACAACCAATAAACAAGGGAAGATCTATCTAAAAGCCAATGGAATAGTCCACAACAGATGCGACGATCATTATAACTGATAAGCAAAGAAAGGCCTATCTAGTATCCCACAAAATATTCCACAAGGGTGAGACAACAGTAACAACCATTACAACACATTAGCAACAAGATAAGCACTAAAATAATCAAAATAATTCAACTATCTTGGTAAATGTGAAAGAAAACATGAAATAAAAATGTTCACATAATAGTCTTACAAACATTCATAAGTCTTGCATGAAGAATGTGTTAGCCTTAAAAGGCTTTTGTAATTAAGAAAAATTTCCAAGACACATATTTACATTATACATCACTAGCCGCAGTAGTGCGACATTGGAGCCATTCCTTACTCCTCAATGTACTAGTTGATCTCTCTAATGCTTTGTAGGAGGATCCAAGGTGAAAATTCCTTTTCTCATACAATGAGGGGGTATATATAACTAAGGGGTGATGCTTACCCCTTGTGGCTCTTTGACTACCCTCATGACTATTCAACCTCCTATGATGTTTCAACTTACATGACTCTTCATATTCATGTTTCCATTGGAATTCCACTTTAAAATATATTTGATTTACAATAAACATGGCCCACAGTAGTGATGTGGCATATGACAACTCATGACACGAATTAAGATTACACTACTAACATGGACTAGCTTGATGATGTGGCTGTGTCAAGCCACTATTGTTGTTGAGTGATGTATGTGTTCTTGGACATGCTTTCTCTTTGAGTGATGTATATGATGTATGTGGTCTTGGAAGGATTTTTCACACTCGTGTTCCTTTTTCTTGCTCTTGATAGGTCTAGTCATCCATTTAGCTACAATTGAGTCTTTAGGCGTGCTTCCTCCTCCTTCTCCTTCTTGACCATCTCACCATAATTTGACAGTGTACCTTTTCTTTCAATTTAGTCGTGATAGGATGCCATCAATCCAAAAAATCCATAGTCTAAGATGATGCATTATTATCCATGAACCAAGCCCAGGACCTATTATCACTCCTCCAGATATCCAAGGCCGAGGAAGAGTCCATCTGAGGTAACCACAGACCAATATTTTGACTTGGTAGTTAGCCCTAGAAAGTCAGAGAGGGATCTCTCCAAAGGATCACAGCCAAGAGGGCTAGATAAATTAGGGTTTTAGGCTAGATATGATGTGTAGAGGTTGTTTTATTTGATTTGGTGGGGTTGTTGGAAGAGGATTAGGTCGAAGAGACTAGGTCAGGGAAAATAAGGGTATGATTGCAGACATATGATGGAGCAAGGTAGGTAGGAACTCAAACACTTTAAGGTGATGAAGTGAGATGGATAAGACTAGTGAGGTGCTAGAAAGAGCAAGACAAGCATGTGTTCTTTCTAAACTGAAGAAAATGGACAAATTATGAAGATTTCCCCAAAACAAAGCATGTAAGATTTATTCTGTTCATCAACTTGAAAATCAACATATCATAGAAGTGAACTGAAACATGGGAGTACAAAACACTCAAACATATGAAACATAAGAAGAAACTATGTCAAAATTCCATACCACATGTATTCCACCAAAATAGCTGCAACTCATTCATTAAATTCTGCCAAATATTGATTACACTAGTGCCTTTGATCAATAGCCAAACATCCAACTGATTCCAACCTGTAAAATGACTAAGAAAATACATAATATAGGCCTAAAACCAACTCATCCTAGCCTTAGGGGTTGAATCCATGAGAGGAGGAGCAGTTGCAAGAAATACTGAATTGATAGCTAGAGTGTAGGGTACTCAAAGTGACTCATCCCTTACTCTAGCAAACTGATTCATTACATGCCATGTAGGCCATTTGACTGATGTATTTACCTTAGGTAACAGTAAAAAACATAATAATTACATCAAATTGATCAATTTTTTTTTTTAATTTTTTTTTCCTACTGGTTCGCAGGCCCTGGTTAGTGAGTCCGCTATGTCCAGGTTCGAGAAATCTGGGTGGACCCCACCCAAAGGGGGTCCACCCCTCGGTCACCACAGACCTAACCCTAAGAGCTTTCGGGTTTCGACCCTGTGACCTCCCATTGGCGAGGCCCCGACTTGACTGATTGTGCTAACCCTTAGGGCTACATCAAATTGATCAATCACATGAGTAAAAAATCAATTTCCCAAAGGTGAAAGTCAATTTGGAGAGAAACAATGAAAATTGGAGAAGACTGTCAAACACTCACTTCCTTTGTCAAACACGCCCTCTTTGTGTCCAACACGCCCTCCAACTTCAGAGCTGCTTTTGGGTGTCTTCCCAGTGTCCACATTTTCTCCAAGATAGCTCATTGGAAATCCCTTCGAGTATGTTTTCTAGATATGTCTTCATTTTTCCATTTAGAGGTCATTTTCTTTGTCAAATTTCTAATCTCCCAAGACTAGTAAAGGTGCAATGACTAGGCCAAAAAAGAGGCAAAAAGGTTGTTTTTTGATGGTTTTTACCCTTTTGGCTAACTAGCTTTCCTCCAAATTCTTACCAAATGCACAAGGTGCATACCCTCATCATTATGAATCCAAAAATGTTGGCCTTTTGTCCATCATATGCCTCAAAAAGGAGTGCAACATCCTAGGTGTTGAGTGTTTGACATATTGACTGTGTTGAAAATACTTTAAAAAACAAAGAAAATTGTAACTTGCAAAACTTGGTCAAAAATTGTCAAAATTGGTGAGATGATGGATGATCATCTATTTGAGGCATGGAGTGATGCCTCAGCAAGGATATCTAACCTTATTTTCTCCTCTTACTTGGTCAAGGATTCAATTTTTGCATGAGCTCTTTTGAGCTTGGCTCTTGCAATTTTGTTTCTCATGGCGTAGTACTTAGCCATCCTTCTCTGAATATCAATCTCCCTTTTGGCATTGTCTAAGATACCTTCAATATGAGTGTTCACCCTCTCAAGCCAATCTTCCCAGTTTTCACTCACCATTTTTGCAAATTTCTCATTTAGGGTGAGCTCTGTTATCACTTAGAACTAAAAATTTGATGCATATAATTGTCTTGACAAAGGTCTGTGTTAAAGTTGATGTCATTTTATTTTTCTCACTTAGGGTATGGAGTTTTAAAAGTTTTTAACTCAAACCATACTTGACTTCTATTGGTTCTCCTCCACCCATCATTGTTCCATAGTCATGTCTTATCTTATCCGATGTCACCGTGTCTTTTAGTGATTTCGCAGCGTAATCTCATTTCCCAGTTTCGCAGCGCAATCATTGTTAAGCAGTTTCGCAGCGCGTCATGATTAGGAAGTTTCGCAGCACATCATTAGAATTTATAACTAACAACGCTGCAAAATCATGGATTCGTGCATTTTGCAGCGAATCTTTCCCGAAATGTCAAGTCCGTAGGTGATTCATCAATTGTGTCCACTCATGTCAGTTTGTGTACCTCTTGTATCATGTTTGAACGCTCATTTGCCACTACTCCACCAATAGACTGTTGATATGCACAGAAATATCATTCCCAAGAGATTTTACCGTGCATAGACCTTAATGATGGTCGTAACTGCTGCATGAGTGATAAGTCTGCCTGATTATGTATTGAAGTGTTTCAACGAAAGAATTTGAATTTCAAGCGAGGCTGATTTCAAGCGAGCCTGATTACAAGCGAGGCTGAATTAAAAAAGAGCTGAATCACCATTTCGACCGGAGCTGTTAGACTTTGTGTGTGAAGATCTTGAAGGGAAAAATGGAGAGAAAAGATCACAGATCCAGTAAATGTCAGAGGACTAAAC
>APFE031121909.1:0-15471 GCA_000404065.3 Pinus taeda
TAATCTTTTAACTGCAAAAACTTATTGGTCCATAAAATTTAAAATGTTCTTTGCTTTAAAAAACAAGTAACATTGCAATAAAATTAATGAGAACACGAGAAAAATAAAAAGATTATCTACCAATAACCATATAGTAGGCTTAAATTGAATCACATTTAAGGTAATACTTCTTCCCTTAAATTAGCTCACATTGAATATAATTACGTTGTAAGGTGTTTGCTTCTAGGAATAACTTTCTTACATGCCACTGTGTACTATCCTGAATCATTGGTATGATGCGTTAGACGATTAAAAAATTTTCATTCATTAGATCATTATAGGCAATAACTGATGTGTTGGAGGTTGGTTAGAGGAAAGACTCAACTGTAAGTTCTCTACAATAAAGACTCATGTCACTCTGAATTTGGAGAGATGCCACTCTGAATTTGGAGAGATGCCACTCTGTATTTTGAGAGACGGTAAAAAGGCGAGAAGGGATTATAGGCTCGGTAATTTTTGCGCTGGAGGTTGGTTACAAGAAACACTCAGCAAGAAGTTCGTACAACTCATGCCACTCTGTATCCTGATAAACCGTAAACCGTAAAAAGGCGAGAAGGGATGCTACCCCTGGCTTTCTTATGCGTTGTGGAGTTTCCCATCATAAATGCTTTCGTAGCTATGGTTTTCCTAGGGATGGCTATCTTCTTGTTCCCCTGATTCGGAATTTTCTCAACCCTTTCATTTCCAATGGTGGCGGTGTAGGCGCTATTACTGCACATGTCTCTTGGTTCATTGCCCATTCTCCTGCGTTGTATAGATTCGAGGAGTGGGTAGCTCCAGCGGTTGTGGTCAAATCAGTCTGCATGGCCTGTAAACAAAAAGAGGTAAACCATCTCTCATATGTAGTGAAAGTGAGAGAGCTCTGGTTTCACACCATTCTCTTTTGGAGTTTAATGTTTTCTCTTTACATGACGAAAATTACTATGTATTTGCAGTTGTGCTTGTGGCTGGAATGAATTTGAAGCTTCTGGTTGACGATTTGTTCGAGGAATTATTGAGTGAGTATTAATCCATCATGGGTTACACTACTTTGTCTTCTACTACTGTGGTGAATTGCCACAACCACCAAATTTGCCCAGAGCGTATGAAAGCAAGCGGCCTGGATTTGGTGAAATAAGTGTGCCCGGGGCTTGAGCAATTGGCCACTATAGACAGGATGTGTGATGTCATTATTATTGTGATTTTCCAATGAGTAGTCGTGGATGTCAATTCACTGTCATGAGCACTAAAAAAATTATCTCTTGATTGTCTTGTTTTTTCTGTAACTTTCACCAACAAGAACATTCCTCAAAGTGCCTCTTTTGGTCCAGTAGCATTTGGATGTCTTACAGAAATAACGAGGTTGTGATAGATTGTAGATGTAGTAACAAAACTTGGTATTTGTAGATTCACATTCTAGGTATTTCAATGCAGTGGCCATTGTTGCACTGAGCAGCCAGAATCCAAGAACTCAGCAAGTTGCGGCGGCCTTATTCGAAGCAACCTCCTCCATATCTATATAAATAAATAAAAGGTCAACATTTCAAATCTGACACTGTGTTTGATATGCATGAATGACAACATGTTAATTGGGAAGTGGTATGGGTGTTTGCTTAGACGGTTTGTATCATTTGAAAATAAAAGGCCAACATTTCAAATCTGACACTGCATTTGATATACACGAACGACAACATGTTTGGGAAGTGGTATGGGTGTTTGTTTAGATTGTTTGTATCATTTTTCAATACTTCGAACAGAAAAAAATGAATAATCAACATCCATCATTGTCACCCAGAAAACATCATCTTTTATAAAAATTGAGTGTCAAAACTACAACAAGGACTTTGGTACATTACATAGATTATTAAATTAAGGAATTATGTTGATAAAAACATTCACAATTTCTTATTACAAATATTAAAAGCCTACATAATCTCATTCTTTAATCATTTATTGAAAATACATTAATATATATTTATACTTATCCAATACATCAATATATACTTAGGGTCATCTTACAAGGCAAATTGTTTAAAAATAGAATATTAAGAAATATAATAGACATTTTAACACAGCTCAATAGAGGAGCTTTTAACGCATTTAAAAAGTCCATGCACATAAATATTGAACACATTTGGTCCAAGAAATCATTCATCCATTAGAAGAGACTTTAGTTTATAGCTATATTTCCCTCTCACAGATTAATTACGATACAACTACACAACCAATACTGCACTGAATCCAATAAATTGCATTCTATACTACTAAAAATTATTAACTTTTATCTGATCTTTGATGTATTTTCGCTCTATGCATAGCTACTACATCCAAAGCAGCTTTTTACAGTAGGCTCTGCAGCCACAATCCATTGATGTGCTACATTTTTTTTCTTTCAGACTAACAATAAAGCTTGCAATTAAAACACCTTAAATCAGACATTCCAGTTATCTAGGTTGGGTTGAAAGACAAGGCTCCTTAGATGTAGGTTTTTTGTGATCCTGGTCATGTGGATTAGGATAGCTAGGTAACCAACTCCATGAGCCGTGGGTGACACTGTAGACAGCTACCTTTAGACTCCCATGAGCCCTGAAACATATCTTGTCTCCCACTCCCACGCACTCAAACGTGGAGTACAAATCCCTCCAAAATTGTCGACACACAGACTCAGACATCCTCCCCATCTCCTTCGAAGAAAATCCATCACCATCAAAACCTTCCATTTGAAAAAGCTCCCATATCATCACTTCTTTTCTATGCCTCCAACCATCACTATTGATAATTCAAATGCCACCAATCGATGCCATACATTGGGTCCAGAATCAGATAGATCAACGGCTAATGACAGTCCTTTCTGGATGTGATACACCATGATGCTTACCGCATGATTTGGCCCATAGACGGCCAATATGCTTGCATGACAAAGCATTGTTCCAACACTTTCATGCCCACCACCTGATTTGGCCCATAGACAACTGATATGCTTGCATGACAAAGCATAGTTCCAACACTTTCAGACGCTACGGAAACGGAGAGAAGACAAGCATGGAATATCCAAAAAAATATTTAAGTTACTCAAGTTTATAAATTAAATTTATAATTTTAATAATTTCTTTTTGTCAATTTCTATTTTAATAAAAAAAAACTAAAACAATGGCCAGAGAGAAATTTGTATTTTCGTATAGTTCAGGTTTTCAGTTTCTTAATTTTTTTTGTCATTTTCCAAATGTTAAATAACAGAGAGAGAAGACGAGCATGGAATACCCTTTTTTTTTGGGTTCGTTTTCCAAATTTTGAATAACAGAGAGAAGAATATCCAAATAGTGAGAGGATTATTAAAGAAAGGGAAGACCAGGGTCTCTTTCGTTTTCATAGGTTCGACTTTTGGGCCAAGGATAGTATTCACCACACACTATTCCATTCTCAATTTCTTATTGCAAATATTAAAAACCATATTTTTCGTAATTTGCATTTTTATTAAAAAGAGGGTTTGGGATTTTAAAATATAATGAATAATTTAGGGCATAATTTAATGAGTCAACTTTGGTTGTAAATTAAATTTATTGGCCAATATACCGTAGAAACCTCTTTTAAAGTGAAAAGAAATCTTTGTGGTAAATTTGCTTGGATTCTTTCCTTAACTAAAATGACCAACTCATAACTTTTTCTTAGAAACATTATTTCATGGTTGGAGTAAGACTTTATCTGAGATCGACCTTTAAAATCCATCGCGACGAGGAGTAACCTATTATCATAACGATTGGTTTCAACTTTGATTTTTCCAACAAAAGTTTGTCAAAACGGATACAAGAGTGAGTCTTCTAGAGGCCATTCAACTCAATAGTAAGAGTCCTCTAGAGGCCATTCAACTCAATGCAGGGGATTTTATGTGCACCTCCATTATGAAGGAACACCAAAAGATAGCAAGCCCAAAAAAGATTAACTGTAAAAATTCAATAGATTTAAAACCCTAACTTGCTTGGATTCTTTCCTCAACTGAAATGACCAACTCATAACTCTTATAGAAACATTATTTCATTGTTGGAGTAGGACTCTACTAAAATGATGAACTTTCAAAATCCATCGTGACAAGGAGTAACCTATTATCATAACAATTGGTTTCAACTTTGATTTTTCCCACAAAAGTTTGTCAAAATGGAAATAAATAAGAGTCTTCTAGATGGCATTCAACTCAATGCAAGTGATTTTATGTGCACCTCCATTATGAAGGAACGCCAAAAGATAGCAAGCCAAAACAGGATTATCCACAAAAATTCATTAGATTTCAAACCCTAACAATTAAGAAGAGGAAACTCATCACAATGATAGAACAACGAGCCTTGTGGAGTAAACAATATCTTTGCATTCAACCATAGTTACCAAGTTCAAGTTCAAGTTCAAATTCGAGTTTGATTCAATATGGGAAATGATGGATTAGATGGATCCTGGGCAATAGATGGCTCATTGGAGGAGTGGGAGGAAGCTCACCTACCACCACCATGATCACATGTAATTTTGTGTAATGAGAATGCGGTCAATGAAGTCCTACTCAAGCATCCCAAGCTCTAAACTATTATCATAACAATTGGTTTCAACTTTGATTTTTCCCACATAAGTTTGTCAAAATGGATATAAATAAGAGTCTTCTAGAGGCCATTCAACTCAATACAGGTGATTTTATGTGCACCTCCATTATGAAGGAATGCAAGCCAAAACATGATTATCCACAAAAATTCATTAGATTTCAAACCCTAACAATTAAGAAGAGGAAACTCCTCACAAAGATAGAACAACGAGCCTTATGGAGTAAAAAATATCTTTGCATTCAACCATAGTTACCAACTTCAAGTTCAAGTTCAAATTTGAGTTTGATTCAATACAAGAAATTATGGCATTAGATGGATCCTGGGAAAAAGATGGCTCATTGGAGGAGGTGGGAGGAAGCTCACCTACCACCACCATCATCACATGTAATTTTGTGTTGTTATGAATATAATTCATAACAATTAGCTAAATAAAATGAATATAAATATTAAATAATTAAATAATTCTAGGGTCAACTTTCTTACTGTCTAATTCTTTACATTTCTCCCGTTTGACTTTCTCCTGCATTTCTGCCATCCTTTCTTTTCTATTGTTTAACTGTTTTCCTCTTTCTGTATACCCGATTTCCACTTCCATGGGCTTCTTGAAATGATTAGAGGCTACATGATTGTAGGAGGGAGTAGAACTCCCCCCTTCTCACCCCTCCATGGTACCCAATTCTAGTATTCTACTCCAAACGCTAGTTCTGCGCAATTTCCTTCCTGCTCCGTCTTCTGTCACTCCCTATTAAGTTTGTATGTTGCTAAGATTTTACATACATATTGTTTTCACAAACATCATTGAATTGTATGGCTAAGGAGAAATTAGCAAAGGCAATGACAAAGGCTTTGAAAAGGTAAAAATCCATTATTGGTATTTTGTTTATGAAAATAAAGGAAAATACAATAAAATGGAGGTGAAAGGTCACAAGTTGCATGTGAGGAGGAAATTCAAGGAAAATTAATGAAAATGAAGAAATTAGGCACATCAATAATAAAAACACATCAGAGCATCAATTTGGGGCCATTTTCTATTTTTTTGCAAGTAGTCTTAAAGAGGAGAGGAGAATGAAGAGGACAAGGAAAGAAAACAAGAAAAGGAAGGACAAGGAAAGCAAAGGAACACAAGAATCAATAAAGGAAAGGTTTCATCAAATAAATTTAATGAGAATACTTACAGGTAACATGGAGCATATATGATTTCCTAGTTGGTTTTGGCATGCATGGTATGTGCATGTCTGTATTCAATTAATTTGTTATTGTTTGCATGGGTTTTGTTGGGTTTCGACTGTGGTTTTAGCTTTTCCTTCCTATTTTTGCATAAACATGGTGTGAGGGGATTCTTTCTTGGTTGAGCTATCGATTGATGAAAGGTTTTGGTTCTGCATGAGGTGGTGTGAGGAAAAACCCAAGGGTTGGGGGTGGAAATGGTTTTCTCTAGGAAGCCCTAAATAGGTGGGTGGAGATGGGGAAAATCCTCAAGGGATGGTGAAGGAATTTTGAGGCATCCAAGCTCAGTTTGGTTTTGTGATCTAGGGACTAGCTCAAGTGAGATTGTTGTATGGTGAGGGTGCAGGTGGTTTACCCTATGGATTCTCTTGTTTATTTGTGGATTGGTTTATCCTATGAGATTCCACATTCAATCTTGCAATATGGCATGGGTGTGATTGGATGAAAGAAATATTTGGTTCAACCCAATCTAAAGTTAGGTGGTATATGGAAGTCCCTGACTTGGTTGGGTTTTTCATATGGTTAATAAGAGCTAAGTTTCTCTTGTCATGGATGGGTAATTATACTTGTTATTATGTAGCTTTAATAGTTGTTCTATCCTTGTTATCTACTTGATAATATGTTGGTTATAAACATGGTTATATGCCAGATCTAAGTACGACTTTTATCACATTTTAATTAATGAATGTCTTCTTAATGAATGCATGACCTAATTGGTGTTACACATAAGTTGTGAAAAGGCATTTTTCCTTCCAGATAAGTTTCAAATCCCTATGTTCAAATATGCATTCATGATGTGTAGTTTGCATGTTTACCATGTGTTTGATAAAATATTTGTCCTTGTTGGGAGGGGTTTGGTCAAGTTTTTCTTCATTTTTTTGGTTTATAATACTTTTTCCTATGTTATTCATCATTCTTGGAAGTTTCATTGTGTTTTGGGTAGAGGCTTTAGTCCGAGCCATGAAAACATGGCTTAGAGTTCAAGGTCAATGGTATAAAACTGATTGGAAAAGTTCATAGTCATAAGGAAAAGAAATATGGTAGCGACTAAATGTTTAAAATTTTTTAGAGGCCTTGTAATGGGAGCAACTGAGAGAATAGCTCAGTGAAAAAGAGATTTAGCTTAGGCATTAGACACCTAGAAGGGTTGGGTAGCTCCTAGACGTCCTGTAATACACGAGGGAAGTCAATAAGGTCTTAAGTTGTCGAATCCATTTTCTTAAGATCATATAGGAGGTTGAGTCCCATCATAGTGACCCTCGACTCATAGTTACCCCGGGAAAATTGGTGAAAGCTAATAAATGTTGGAGGCGATTACAAGGTGGTATTAGAGTGGGTTGCTCTCTCTTTGGGTAAAATTTTATGCTATCAAGGTTATTATTGTTATGCATGGGGTCATGGTATACAACTGGCATGGTCATGCATGATGTTGGTATGGAACCACAATAAGATATGGGAAATAAGATTTTAGTAGCAAGATTTTATTAGCTTAATAGAATTACCTGCAGAAAGGAAGAAAGGTAGGCATAACTTGAAACTCCATTTCATCCCTTTATTCATAACACATTCTCGAGGGTGTTTATCATCTCCATTAGACCAAGTAGTCAGTTCCTGATTAAGAAATTATTTAAAAAGATGAAAAATCTTTGAGCTAAACTCTCAGTCGTAAATGTATGACGTTAGTAGGTTGCATGCAACCTAACTAGCTGACTTAGAACGAGGTGATCACATTTGGTCTATTGTATTAAAAGGATAACAGGATTTTCTATAGAAATCTTTCTTTTTAGAATGTGATGCTTGATTTTTCCATTAAGCCCCTTATAATCCATACGAGAATCTTCATCATTGAGATTTTAGAGGAGGAAAGAAAGTGTCATGGGAAAAACTCCCTAAATTGCCTAGAAATTCACCCAAATCTTGAATTAATTGTCTATTAGTTTTGAAGTCTTTTTTTTGGGCTCTTTGGCTTAGAAGGAATGTTATGAGCCCACTAAGATACAAATTTTAAGATCAATTAAAACCCAATTTGGCCTCATTAATATTCAACTCGTAAATATTCCAAAGAAATAATAGAACCCCTCTAGATCATTTATTCATCATGAATGAGTGGAATCCATGTGGATCTCACACAACAACCACATCATCTTATATCAAGGAAACAAAAAAATAAACTCCATGAGGTTTCTCACATGTAGACACTGGTAAAACTATGAAATTAAATATAAATGAAAAAAAAAGAAAAAAATAAATGAAAGAATTATGTAAAATATTATTTAATAAAATTAATTAACCAATATTAAAAGTTAATATATAATTCACAAAAACTGAAATTCTAAATTAATATAATTATTATTTTGTGAAAATAATAAAATTACAAACATATTAAACGTAATATACTTTGCAAAGATTTAAAAAAAATATATAATCTTTAATGTTATTTTGTTAAAAGCAAGTAACAACACGAAAGGAACCCAAAAAGATTTAAAAAAAATATATAATCTTTAATGTTATTTTGTTAAAAGCAAGTAACAACACGAAAGGAACCCAAAAAACAATGGAAACAAAGAACCATGGCTACCAATATGAAAATTAAGATATATTGGTTGGGTCAAATTGAATTAGAGTGAATTTAATGTTTATAATGTTAAATATTTTTTTAATTATAATATGAATTTGAATAATTATATTTTAATTTTTCATTTATTATATATTTATAGAAGCAAATTGTATTAATTATATTTTAAGATGAAGTTTTGAGAATATAAATTTGAATTATTATTATTATTATTTTAAAGTAATATGAGTATTATGAATAATTTTTTTAAATAAATTGTTTACAATATAGTAATTTAATAGAACTTATATTTTATTACTTTGTCTTTTACATATTATTTTATAATTAACACTACAATAGCGTAACTTTATTTTATTATTTTCTAAGTATAAGTTCTATTCATTATATTATATTATTATATTATATATATATATATATATAAGTATATATATATATATATCATGTTAGACATTAAATCACCTTTATAGATTAGATATCTTTAGCAACTGAAATGAGATGATTTTCAATATTTAAAAAAATTAAAATGAAATTTAAAGTTTTACTATATAAATTCTTGGGTTTCTTTTACATATCCATCTATCTATTCTTCACTTTGTAAGAGGGGGATCTACCCCCTTTGGGAGTTCGTAATAATTATAAATACATTGGTATTCCCAGTGAATCTTTGAACTGCTCCTTCTGCATCATCAAATACACACAACTTCAGAAACACGGTTATAAATCATAGATCCATAAACTATACTTCAGGGATCCGTTTTATATTTTTAAAATTTATAGGCTTTAATGTAAGTAAATTAGATATTTAACTTATCAATTTAATAGAGTCAAAATCTTTCATTTATATATTTAGTTTGGACAACGATCAAAACCTGAGTATCTGCCTACTTGGAAAACTCCTAGACAAGGTTATCGAGAAACTATAGGCATCCATGTTCATATTTACCATCAACTCTACGTCACTCTGTGAAACAAATATTTGCGGTTAAATTTCCACATTTAAATAATTCAAGACATAAACAAAAATTTTCCTACAAAATCTTCTTCCATTGAAAAACTATAAATTTTATCATTTGAATTCTCATGAAAAAAGTCCAAAATGGACAAATTGCAGAAGATGCATATAACTTATAAAGATGGTATTCATCCACCATAACATCGGCAGTGACATTGTTAGCTACAATCCCTGAAAAGAAAATCCCAAACACCACTAAAATATGAAAAACCTGAATGTGTGAAAAACATTACGGTGCAGGGATACGATTGATCCAATGATACCAACTTAGTAGTGAAAAAATGCATACCTAGTTGACGGATAAAATTATCCCAAATGTTCAACCCTCGTCCATCGGACTTGGCAACTCCTTCCACCTGGTAAGTCCTAGATCCATAAACTATCCTTCAAGGGACCATTCTATATTTTTGAAAGTTCTTTGTACGCTGAAGCAAAAGCTGGAATTTAATGTAAGTAACTTAAATATTTAACTTATAAATTTAATACAGTCAAAATCTTTCATTCATATATTAAATTTGGACAGTGATCAAAACCCTAGTATCTTCCTACTTGGGAAATTCCTAGACCAGGATATCAAGAAACAGTAGGCATCCATTTTCATATTTACCATCAACTCTACATTGCTTTGTGAAACGAATATTTGGAGTTAAATTTCCACATTTAAATAACTCATGTAGAAACAACATTTTTCCTACAAAATCTTCTTCCATTGAAAAACCATAAACTTTATCATTTGAATTCTCATGAAAATAAGGGCCAAAATGGACAAATGGCAGAAGAAGCATATACATTATAAAGATGGTATTCATCCACCATAATATCGGTAGTGACATTGTTAGCTACAATCCCTGAAAAGAAAAGACAAAACACCCGTAAAATATGAAAAACCTGAATATGTGAAAAACATTACAGTGCAGGGATATGATTGATCCAATGAAGCCAAATTAGTTGTGAAAAAATGCATACCTGGTTGACGGATAAAATTAACCCAAATGTTCGGTCGTCCTCCATCAGAATTGGTAGTTTCTTCCACCTGGTAAGTCGAAGTCGTCGTTCCAAACACAAAACCCTTGGGAAAACTGGCTCTAGTCAGCCCGCTAGTGTCAACCTCTTGACTTGGCTGCCATACAAAGTGCCCAGTAATGCAGAGATTTATATAAAGGAAAAGAAAGATAATCATCGTTCACATCTCCATTTCAGTCACTTAGCTCACACTCTGAGTGTGTTTTTGTGTATTTTAATTCGATAAAAAACACAGAATGCACAACTATGTTGTGGAGCATGTAGCCAAACAAAGAGAGATTGGAAACTACGATTACTGGCATATGTTGTGGTTGATTTTCTCACTTATATTTGATTGGGAATGGCCAAATCCTATTACTGTACGTGGAGCCTATATTTTCCTAGGAATGGCCAAATCCTATTACTGTACTTGGAGCTTGCACTGTGGTTTGAATGTGATCAACCCACATGCAACAGACTGATCGCGCCATCATCGGTGGTCGATGTCAAGCATTTGGGTCTGTATTGCATGTGCACACACACACACACACACACACAGATATATATATATATAGATAGCACAAAGAATAAGCTTTGTGATTGTGATTGTGGTTATGTTATGTAAGCTTTTGCTAGTTTCAAGGTATATACTTTGTCGGGAGAAAACATGTAGTGAATGCAAAATAGCCAATTTATTCTCTCTCTAATAACAGGGACCCTTGTTAGGTCAATTTGATTCGGTTCAAGTCAAGGTTTGTTCACTCACGTTCTGCTAGTTTCCAGGTATATATTTTGTTGGGAGAAAACATGTAGTGAAGGCAAAATAGCCAATTTATGCTCTCTCTAATAACAGGGACCCCTGTTAGGTAAATTTGATTAGGTTCAAGTGTAGGTCTGTTCACTCAGGGATTTCATCTTACCATTCATTGTAGGGCTGGCTAATTTTCATTCATCTTTTTGTGCCCTTGCATCAATATTCACACGAATAAAGGTAGCAGTGTACCATAAACTCAAAGCATGCCTAATGTTGTTCTGCTTAGCTAAACAATGCACTACAAGCAGGTGAACCCTGACTTCAACATCTACAATTGTAGCTAAAGCATTGATCTCAATTATTGGGAATGCAATCAAAACTCTGTACTCACCTCTCGTGAGGATAGGAAGACTTGACAGGAGTAGCTACGAAAATATAAGTGTCCATCAATTCCCAGATTGATATGTGATGGTTTTCCTTTTTGATTTGATCTTTCTAGCGTATGCATGTAATAACTCCACAGAGATGGTGTATGGATGTAATAACTCCACAGAGTTTGGGTGCAGGATCATTTCTTGGCAAACGCCACCTTCCCACCTCCCCCTGCTTTGTCTCATTGTAATGCAATTTATATGCTAGGAGACTTCAAATTTTCCAGCCGCAATGTGAGTGCATAATGTTCTAATTAAAAACAAAAAGAGAAAAGAAATCTCGCTGGCCTCTAGAAATATGGTCATGTTAAATAAAACTAAAATGAAAAGTGTTGGAGCAATGCTCGATGTGTTTGAAATCAAAGCAAGTCAAAATCATCAATGTTGAACTTGGAAAGAGAAAGGTGATTTTAGAAGAATGGATGACACAGAGTTTGTTGGAAAGCTGAAGAAACAGGACAAATGCCCAGTAAAGGATGGAGACCTAGCAATCATGTTAAGATGGGGTTTTTTCAAATGAGGAGCTCAAGAAGAGGGTATAGCTCCCAAAATTCTGGCTAGGAGTGGTATCATTTTTTTTGTTGGCAGCTAATGATAAAATTCTATCTCAAGTACCAATAAGGAAGGGATGCTTCCAAGAGCTAAGAGCTAAACAGATGCGTGGAGGAAAGAGAATGAAACCTAGATATGATCCTCCATGATAAAAATCACAAAACACTCACTCAAATAGAGACAGAGATGGACAATATTATGTCAAGAGAAACACAACATGCGAGTAGAGTTCCATATGCTAAAACCATAAGCTCGGGAGCCTGTGTAGATCACGTGGGGATACTAAGGCATACATCTTAAATATCTCCTTGTCATCGACTTAACACATTAGACCACTCATTTTGCCTCGCTTTGTAGTTCATTCTCCAATGATGATTAATTTGATCAAGGGGTTTCCATGCCTCTCAAATGCTCTCAAGTGCCATGATGGATGGACTCCAACCTCTAATGATTCATGAAAGATTCTTGATTCCTTAATTGAACGCGATTGAGTTTAGAGTCCCCTTCCAAGTTTATGCTTGGTGATGCAAATTTTGGACGCTTTAGTTCCTTCTTGGCAGGTTAGCCTATATTTCCTATAGCAGCAGAAGATGGTTTTTCTATGTGTTTTCTAATTACAAACCCAAAACCTGCATTGCCAGGGCAACCCTCGAAGAACCCATGAAAATGGATTTTAGAATGGAGACTTTTGCAACCGGACATACTTTCATTGGAATTTTGAGATTTACAGCGTGAAATGTAAGTTTTTGATTCTGGAGAAACACTTCACTTATCATCAAGGCTAACGGTGGAAGCGTAAACAACATTGTCACAGAGATTTGGCTCAGCGATATTACCTGCATTGGAAATCAAAAATCCAATATCAAATTGATTTTATTCATCTTGAAAGAAAGGGAAGAGACCAATGTTCCAAATTTTCATGTCTATGTTCCCACCCAGTTTGGATGATGTTCAAAGTGCCATTTGCCTTCACCCAAAATGACTTCATCAATCCTGTATTTGTGGAGAAAATGCAGAAACAGGGTAACCATAATTCCTAGTTTTAAAAGGAGCCATTGACAGCTATTTGGAACAATGAATGCGAGTGTGAGTGCCACGGAGACCGAGACCGATGGGCAACTTGTGAGAAAAAGGACTTGGTCATGTTGCAGTTTTCATTGTTGTTTGTGGTTTCGTGTTTTAATTGTTTTAACAGCAACAACCCTTGGAAGTTGCAAGTAATGCAATTTCCATTACCAAGATAACTAATAAAAGGGAAAACTTGTTGTGTCTGTTTCTTTAGATTGTTGAGCACATGCTTCAGTTTGCGTCTAAACTTCACAATGCACTGTCCGTCCGTGGCGTTGTGAGTAGGGGTGATCTTTGTCCAATCACCCTTGCACCAAATAGAGTCAATATACCTCATAAGTACATCATCTAGATAATTACGCCACTCAAAATGGTAACTCCACATTCCTGTCATCAACCATTTTTATGCATGCTGTCCAAAATATGTGTATTCACAACAACCAAAAGTTTATCCTTTACACTTAGTTGGCTTATAATACCCGTGTGAGCTGCAAAATATGACTTTACTATTCTGCAAATGTGCAATGGGTATATCCCATTGGCTTATAATACCCGTGTGGGCTTCAAAATATGACATTATTAGTCTGCAAATGTTGCAATGGGAATATCCCATTGGCTTAGAATACCTATGTGCGCTTCAAAATATGACATTATTATTCTACAAATGTTGCAATGGGTATATCCCATCCTAAACATATGGCACACTGCCATGTGCCTTTTCCCTTTTCATACCACTCACCAAGAAGCTCTGAAAGTCTCAAGAATCTTTGACCTTCGGGACGAACCTCTATAGACTGTGTTATATTCTTATTAACAACACTACGTCCACCAACTTGAATTTCCACTAGCTTATTCAATACTTTGCAAGAAAAAACCTCTACCTACCTAGGAAATGTGGCAGAGAAGAGCACGGTTTGTTTATCTAGTCTGGTATTTTGAACAATTCTAGTTATTTGAGGCTCAAAAACCATATCAAACATCCTATCAGCTTCATATATAAAAAGGTAGGTGACTCTGCGAAGATTTGATATCTTACTCCCACTTGTACATAAGATATCAATCATTCTACCAGGTGTGCATACCACGATTTCAGTACCTTTCTTCAAATCACTAATTTTTTGTGCCACTCCTGAACCTCCATAGACAGGTACACAATTCAATCCTAAAACCTTAGCAAATTTCTTGATATCAGAGTGAATCTGTTGAACAAGCTCTCTCGTGGGAGCCATAATCAAACCAATTGGTCCATCACCTGTAGCAAGATGAGGTTGATCTTTAATATTCCTTAGCATAGGCAAAACCAATACAAGAGTCTTACCCAAACCTGTTTTTGCTAAACCAATACAGTCATTTTAGTTGAGGAAAGAATCCAAGCAAATTTACCACAAAGATTTCTTTTCACTTTAAAAAAGGTTTCTACGTTATATTGGCCAATAAATTTAATCTACAACCAAAGTTGACTCATTAACTCTTTTTAATAAAAATGCAAATTACTAAAAATATAATTTTTAATATTTGCAATAAGAAATCGAGAATAGAATAGTGTGGTGAATACACGAAAAAGACCCAGTCTTCCCTTTCTTTAATAATCCTCTCACTATTTGGATATTCTTCTCTATGTTATTCAAAATTTGGAAAATGACCCCAAAAAAGGATATTCCATGCTCGTCTTCTCTCTCTGTTATTTAACATTTCGAAAACGACCCAAAAAAAAATTAAGAAACCGAAAACTTGAACTATACGAAAATACAAATTTCTCTCTAGCCACTGTTTTAATTTTATTTTATTTTTATTTTTATTAAAATAGAAATTGACAAAAATAAATTATTACAATTATAAATTTAATTTATAAACTTGAGTAACTTAAATATTTTTTTTGGATATTCCATGCTTGTCTTCTCTCCGTTTCCGTAGCGTCTGGAAGTGTGGGAAGTAAATCCGAGTGGACTATAACATTTCAGTGAATGAATAATTCGATGTGAACGTGGTACATAGTTTCAACTAGAACTAACCGCGACACCGTGAAAATGAGAATAATGGCAGCGACACCTGAATGGAAAGTAAAATACGAAACTGCACGACAGTTTTATTATAGTGACTAGTGAGAATAGCACAACATCAGATTCTCTTGCTCCGAGAATCATGTGAGACACTTTATTGACACTAACATAAACATAGATATATATATATGACATATTAGATGCGTATTGTGCAGTTGGGCAGACGTTGAATATATAACTAAATTAGAA
>APFE031121914.1:7070-76059 GCA_000404065.3 Pinus taeda
TATGTCAAAACCAAGGAAGGAGCATTGGACAACAATGAAGCGGGTTTTCAGGTATTTGCGTGGCACTAGTGATTATGGTTTGTGCTACCAAGGAAGACCAGGATTGGACAAAGTTTTGGATATCTGTGGCTTTGTTGATGTAGACTAGGCTAGAGATTCGGATCAAAGAAGATATACAAGTGGGTATGTGTTTAACCTATTTGGAGGTGCATTCAATTGGATGAGTAAGAAACAATCTATAGTGGCACTATCAAATACAGAGGCAGAATACATGGCAGCCACTTATGCAAGCAAAGAAGCAGTTTGGTTGCAGAGATTGTGTTCAAGTATGGGGTTAGTACAGGGGGCTATAAGGATAGACTGTGACAGCCAAAGTGCAATTTTCTTGGAAAAAAACCCTGCTTAGCATTTAAACACAAAGCACATTGATGTTCAGTATCACTTTGTGTGGGATATGATAGAAGACAAAAATGTGTTGCTGGTAAAGGTGGACACTTTGAAGAATACTGTAGATGCATTGACAAAATTTGTGAGCTCTGAGAAGTTCTCTTGGTGTAGAGAAACAATGGGTGTTGGAGGGCTGGATAAATGACTAAGCTCTCTTGTGGCCTCATGTGGAAAGAAAACAATAAGTGGGAGAATGTTGGGTTGTGTTATATTCTTTCCATGACTAGCCCACGTAGTTAACCGAGGGGTTAGAGGGGGGGTGAAGCTCCACCCTTCATTGCGCCAATTGCATAGCAAGGGGTCATAGGGGGTTTGAGGGGTGTAGGTAACCCCACTATGGGGTCTAGGGCAGCACCCCATAAAATTTGGTTTTGGACCCTATGTTAGTTTGGGCGGATCCACCTATGGTTTTGTGCATGATTTTCGCACATGGTTTTGGACACAATGGTTTTCAGTCCATGGTTTTGGATGGGATGGTTTTTTGGTCCATGGGATTGGATGCTTTGGCATGTATAAATATGTATTGTAACATTGAAAGGAATATAATGAAACATCAAGCTGGTAGTCCCAGTTTTGGGATCTAGGGGAAAATCTCTGTGTATATGTGTTTTATGTGTTATGCTCTCGCATTGTTTATTTTCTGTGTTTTAGAATTTGTATGCAGGTAATTTATGTACGGGGTTAAAACTACACCCCCAATCCCCCGCCAGGGGGGGGATCAAAGAATTTCGTCCCCCTCACTCCCCCCCCCCCCTTGACCCCACTGGCGACACGCAAAACCTAGTGGTGTTGCCACCCCATTACAAACTGAGGTCCAATGCAGTGATACCTTTGAATAAAGAAGATAATCAGGGTCCACAACCAACAATCTCCCACTTGGAGACTGATTATAGTAACTCCACCACTACTTCATTTGCTTGGCAATGACTCCACTTTGGACCTGTATGTTTCTCATATTCATCATCATACTTGAAGACCAATTGAAACCGAGTAGAATCTCAGTTTCTCCACGGTTACAAATTTTGTTAACATATCTACAGGATTCTGGCTAGTGTGTATCTTTTCCATCTTTAACTGTCCATCTTCCAACACTGACTGTATGAAATGGTACTTGAGATGTATATGTTTATTCTTGGAATGAAATTCAAATATATTTTCAAGATGTATGGCACTCCTTCTATCACTTTATAACTTGCCCAACTCTTGCTTCTTACCCAATTCATCCAAAAACCTTTGTAACCAAATCATTTCTTTACTAGCCTCTGGAGCAGCAACATACTCTGCTTCCATTGTTGAGAGTGCAACAATGCTTTGCAATTTTGAAACCCAACTAACAGTTGCTCCACCTGCAGTAAACACATACCCTGTCGTGCTCCTCTTGTTATCTCTATCACCCGCAATATTTGCATCAACATATCCCTATAGAGAAATTTTTGAACCACCAAAGCATAATCCTTGATTTGTGGTACCTCTCAAATACTTGATAATCCACTTCACCACCATCCAATTTTCTTTTCCTGGATTGTTCATGTACCTGCTTACAACTCCCACTGCATGTGCAATATCAGGCCTTGTGCATACCATTGCATACATTCAGCTTGCAATTGTTGATGCATATGGAACTTTAGACATATAATCCATTTCTTCCTAAGTCTTGGGACACGCCTCCTGGCTTAGTTTGAGATGGCTAGCCAAAGGTATACTAACTGGTTTTGCATTCTACATATTAAATCTTTTCAACACATTTTGTATGTCCTCACTCTGAGACAATGTTAATTTGCAATTTTTCTTGTCTCTAGTTATTCTCATACCAAGGATTTGTTTTGTAGCACCCAAATCCTTCATTGCAAATGAGTTTGCCAATTTTCTTTTGAGCACATTTATTTCTTGCATGTTAGAACCTGCAACAAGCATTTCATCTACATACAATAACAATATAATATAGCTTCCATAAGTTTTCCTTTTGAGATAAACACAATGATCAGAGTGACATATAGTATAACCTTGTTCAGACATAAACCTGTCAAATTTTAGATACCACTGCCTTAGAGCCTGTTTTAAGCCATACAATATCTTCTTCAACCTTAACGCTATTTTCTCCTTCCCTTTTACCTCATATCCTTGTGGATGCTGCATATATATCTCTTCCTCCAAATCCCCATGGAGAAAGTTTGTCTTTACGTCTAACTGCCCGAGATGCAAACCTTCAACTTCTACTAGACTTAAAATATTTCTAATTGAAGTCATTTTAACAACAGGAGAAAATATCTCATCAAAGTCTATACTCTTTTTCTGTGTAAACCCCTTTGCCACAAGTCTAGCTTTATACCTTTTTCTACCGCCATCTTCTTCTTTCAACCTATAAACCCATTTATTCTGCAATGCTATTTTACCTGTAGGTAACTTGACTAAGTCCCAAGTCTGTTTATGTACTAAGGAGTCCATCTCATCTTTCATGGCTTGCTCCCACTTCTTCTTGGTTTCTACCTGCACTGCTTCTTTGTAACATTCCGGTTCACCAGAATTAGTCAACAATACATAATATAATGAAGGAGAGCATCGTTCAGGGGGTCTACTTATCCTGGTAGATCTTCTAACACCAATTTTAGGTGTTTTAAGTGCATCTTGTTGTTGTGGTTGTTTTTCTTGTGTTGATTGTTGATCATTATGATTTTCACCTTCAAGTTTTCTGTGATCTCATCGAGCACTGTGTATTCTCTATTTTCTTTTTCATGTTTCTTTTCCTACATCTGATCCTTATACAAAACCTTTTCATTGAATATGATATCTCTGCTCCTAATGGTTTTTTGTTTTTCATAATCATAAAAGTGATAACCAAAATCCTTAATACCATATCCAATAAAAGTGCATTTCTTTGACTTTGCCTCAAGCTTTGTTCTATTTTCTTTATTAATGTGGACAAAGGCTTCACAACCAAAAGTCTTTAAAAATGAGTGGTTTACCTTTTTACCATTCCATGTTTCCTCTAGAATACCACCATCCAAGGAACTTGAAGGCCCTCTGTTTATTAGATAAACAACAATATCTACAGCATCTGCCAAAAATTGTAAAGGCAATCCTGCATGCAATACCATGCACCTTTCACGCTCCATGATAGTCATGTTCATCCTTTCTGACACAACATTTTCTTGTGGTGTTCCTCGAACTATCTTCTCTCTGTGAATTCCATTCTCTGAACAGTACCTATAAAACTCTTTTCTACAATATCCACCTCCATTGTCTGATCTGAGACACTTCAATCTTTTTCCTGCTTCATTTTCAACCAAAGCTTTCCATTTCTTGAAAGTATCAAATACATCATATTTATTCCAAATACAATAAATCTAGGTTTTTCTGGTTGCATCATCAATAAAAGTAACATAATAATGAGAGCCACCAAGAGATGATACCTGAGCAGGTCCCCATACATCTGTATGCACAAGCTCTAATTTTTCACTCTTCTTTTCTTTCCCAACTCTAAGGAATATGACTCTCTTCTGTTTTCCATAAACACAATTTTCACATAATTTCAAATCAACATGCTTCAAACCTGGCAACAAATTTCTTGAGTGAAGAACCTACATCCCCTTCTCACTCATGTGCCCAAGCCTCTGATGCCATAATGATGTATCTACTCCTATATAGGTTAAATCATTAACAAAATTAGAAATACCATTACATAAATACAATTTACCAACCTTTTCTCCTTTTGCTATTACCAGGGCTCCTTTTGTGACCTTCCAAGTTTTATTTGTAAAAGTAGTTACATAACCTTCACCACCCAACTGTTGGGTTGAAATTATATTTTTCTTCAGATCTCAAACATGCCTTACCTCCTTCAACAACCATTGATTTCCATTCTGATATTTTATGAAAATTGTACCCATTCCAATGATTTTACAAGGTTTATCATCACCCAATCGAACTTGTCCAAAATCCCCTTGAACATAATCATGAAAATGTTTCCTATCAGGTGTGGCATGGAATGAGGCCCCTGAATCTACCACCCAGGCATCAATAATATTTTCTAATGAAAAAATCAAAGCATCTTGCAACACATCATCTGTCACATTTGCTTCATGATTTGTTTCTTGTTTTGCATCTCCTTCTTTTCCCTTCTGAGACTTGTAGTTTTTCTTCAAGTGTCCTTTCTTCCCACATTTCCAGCACACTATCCCTGATCTAGACTGGGATCTTCCTTTCCTTGACTTACTGTGATATCCTGGGCTCTTTCCTCTTTCGATTTTTCTTCCCCAGTCTCTGCAGTCAAGCATCACCTGATGTCTCTTCGGAGCTTTTCCATTGCATTTCCTCGCTAAGGATTACACCAACAACATCATAAAACTTTAAAGTATTAGATCCAGAGACATATTTACTAATGGCCATAACTAAACCATTCCAACTTTCTGGCAATGAGCACATAAATAACAAATGCCTAACTTCATCATCAAAAGTTACCCCTATAGAACTTAACTAATTGGTAACTGTATTAAATTCATTTAAATGATCAACAACATATTCACCTTCTAAAATATTCCTATTAAATAAATGCTTCATGAGAAATACCTTATTTGAGACTGAGGGTTTTTCATATAGTTTGTCCAATGCTGACATTAAACCCTCCGTTATCGTTTCCCTCGAAATATTAAAGGTTGATGACAGTGCTAGGCACAGCCGTATTGTTCCAAGTGCCTTTCTGTTGAGAATATCCCATTCTATGTTTGTCATACTCGTCGGCTTCTTTGTCTTTCTGCTCAATGGTAGGTACAGATCTTTCTATTGGAAAATACTGAGAGGGGGGGTGAATCAGTATTTCTTAGAAATTAACACTTTTAAATCTTTTTAGATCATTAGTTAATCTTAAATTATTACTAATTTTTATGCAGTAATAACAGTAAATAAAAGAACACAGTAGGCACAAAAATTCTAGGTAGAAAACCCCCTCCATGTCAAAAACCACTGAACACTTTTCTAATAAATTATTTAATCTTCAGCCCCAACTAAAATGAAAGTAACAACTTCCTAGAATTCCAGAAAAGCATTCTTCACCAGCTCCCACTGGAAGGACGCCCCAATGCCCTAGTTTCTTCAGTAGTCAACTGAATGGATTCCGTAACATCCTAGACCAACCTACCACCTAGAAGTGTTCACAGGCTCCAACCTGTACGCTACTTCATGCACCAACCTAGCACCTCCCTGCCACCCTATAATGACTCAAATGAGACAATAGTGTGGATTCCCATACTAGGGATAATGATCCACGATACACTATGATTTACAATTATTTTGACTGAACACCTAAACACATTATGACCTGCAACCCAACCATGACATCATCCCAACAAAGACTCCTATACCTCCCAATAATTCTTTTTCAACTCTAGGGAGATTGACTCTTTTACAATAATGACTCTTCCAATGATGACACTTTTACAAATGACTCTTTTACAACTTTACAATGATGACTCTTGGCCTTGACACTTCTTCACAATATGCAGATGGTTGTAATGTCTTCAAAGGATGTCCTGTTGACTCTTGACCTTGATACTTCTTCACAATTTGTAGATGGTTTTCATGTCTTCAAAGGATGTCCCACTGCAATGCCTCCTTTGATTTGATACTTCAGCTCGTGAATTCTTGCTTGAAGTTTTACTTGAATCTTCTTCTACCTGCATGCAAAATTTGTCCCGCGAAACCAATCCCAAAACAAAACAAAATACCCTTCAACTGACCTCTACCTGCAAAACACATGTAAGTGCATAATAATGAATAAATACAAATTAAAATTACAATGTGTACCTAAAGTGTGCTTGTCACTTTTGTTGTTGACTTGTTGCAATAGTAGAAAAAGACTCTTGATATATGTAGGGAACAACCCTATAAAAAAAATAAAATAATAATAATAATAATAATAATAATAATATAAAAATAAAAATACAAATACAGCCATAAGAAAATAACATTGGGAGCTCAAAAAAATTATTAAGCATTATATAAAACTTTCCTAAATTTCACGTTATTGAACATATCATCTAATTTACATGTTATTAACTAAAACCATAATGAAGGCATACAAAATAATATTATAACAACATATGTACCGTTCACCAGGAGACAAGATTCAAACTTGACTTGCCACTCTTTTCCCTCCTTTGTTGTTGGTCGCCTCCAAGTGTGAATGTTGACGTGCTTAATCCGAATGCAATGACCGACCGGTTAACCTCCCAGCCTACTCCTTGGGTACTCTCCTTCCCCGTGGATTCCCAAGCTGCAATGGGGTTGTACAATGAAGGAATGTATTAGATGGTAGAGGAGAGCACTCTTTGGTTCAAGAGTCCCCTATCTAAAGTCCTCTACCTCACCAAACTCACTGTAGCTCGTAGTCACTACTCTGACATAGTCTCATCCATCCAAAAATAGGGTAAAAAAAGGTCCCTTCTCCCATGTCTTGCCCCTTCTTTTATAGAAGTCCTCATAGGTGACACTTGGCATTTCATGCATAATTAATTATTTTTTATAATAAAATAGTTTGATTATTCACCCACCCATGTGTCACTTTCTCATCAAGGGTATCCAAAATTATTTACTTCAATTTTAATTTAAAAATAATATTTTTCTTCACCACAACAAGATTCTTATTTCTTCTCCTAGTTGTCTCTTCATCCCCCTTTTTACTCTTTAATTTGTGTTCATTACTAAAGTTAATTGATAAGTCAAGATTTGATTGCCTATCTACTCCCTAATTTAACTCAAGTTATATCTTAGATGGATATTCTTATGTTGGTTATTGCCACATGGAAGTTCTCTAAATTTCTCTAAAATTTAATTTATTAATCTTATTTTAATTCACCATATTCTTCTCTTAATTAGGTTTAACTATTTAAGGATTAATATTTATCCTTATATTTATGTCCCTCTGTCCCCATTTTACCTAATTAAACTACGTTATCTACCTAATATTTTCCAACATGGGAAAGGTAGAGTTTTTAAGGTAAAATATTTTATTTCTTCATATGATCCTCTTAACTCAAGTTTTATTCTTGATTTAATTACCTTGGTTTCTAACATCATTTACCGTTGATGTGAATTTACCTGGTTTTCATATCTTGATTATATTTATTAATTTATTTATTTTTAATCATTCCAAGGGTGCCAAGTTTGGTCGTGCCCTTCAAGAACTTCCCTTGAAGTTCCAAGGGTGTCATGCCTAATAGTTTATTTGTGATGCTAAGGGTACCAAGTTGGTCGTGCCCTTTAAGAAATTCCCTTGAAGTTCCAAGAGTGCCATGCCATAGCCCTTCAAGCATTCAGTGGCTACAAGGGGAAAGTATAGGTGCAACGACAGAGACCACTATCATATCTTATGTTTCCTACTATAGTGAGACTAATGGTGTCAGGGATCAAGTAATCTGCCTTGATGCACACCCCTTGGTAAGATCCTCATGAGCAACCTAACTTTGGGACCTGCCCTGACGACATCGTGATCTACAAGGTGAAGGTGTTTCAACCTTTCCAGCCCACGTCACGACAGGAGTGCTAGTGGGTGAGATCAAGGACACTATCCCACCCCTCTCATGCAGTTCCATCCAATTGTACAACCCCATCATCCATATGTGAGTCATTCGGCCAAGCAATTAATCTGTGCCTACAACCACTAACATATCATCAAAATGTAGATAAACATATATAGCAGGCTTTCAAAATTGACTTATAATTTCAAGGACAAAATATAAATTTTCATCAAATTAGGTGTCGTCAACTCGTCATATGCGAGTGCCTCTCGCGGTTTCCAGCCATACTCAATAATCATCAGTAACATGGTTTATCAATGTTAGTCATTGTCATAATAGCATCATCAATATCACCTAGTCATTCGCATCATTGTTCATTTTGAACCAGAACTAATGTAAGTAGGTAACATAGGGGACACATCCATCATGGCTATCATCATCATAACATAAATGGAAACATACATATCCATCAAAGCTATCAACATTGTAACATAAATAGAAAACATACCTATCCATCAAAGCTATCATCATCATGATATCAATAGAGAGCATATGTATCCTTTACTGCTATCATCATCATAAATTCAATAGAGACCAAACATAACCATTTATGTTACAACCGTCATAATATCAATAGATAACATGCATAACCATTAATGCTACGATCATCATAATACCAATAGATAACATACATAACCATTGATGTTATCTTCATCATAATATCAATGGAGAACATACATAAACATCACAACCACTAATAATAGAGTCATGTGTCTGAATCCTCAACCTGAGGTCCTCAAAGAATAAAGAGTGGGCCTTAGGGCTAAACAAATGTTAATATCATATCATTGTCAGTTAACTAGAGCGGGGCACTGCATACACTCCCTCTTAATAATATACTTCGTCTCAAAGTCCTTGGAATAGATAAGGAAAACAGTGACGCATCTCCTTGGCTCCTCCCAAGTAGTTGAACTAGGACTATAGTTGTCCCACTAGACCTTAATCCAATCCACTAACCGTCGTCTAAACTACAAGGTTCATTGGTCTAGTATGTGAATTCGCTCGGCCATTAGTATTCCCTCCTCTGAAACCTACAAATGACCAAAGTCAATAACATGTGAAGGAACTGAAATATAATGACGCAAAACAGAAATATGAAACACATCATGCATACGTGCTAAATATGGAGGTAAGGCAAGCCTATATGCCACCGTCGCTTTCCTTTCTAAGATTTCAAAAGGTCCCACAAATGGTGGAGACAATTTTTCTCCCTTTCCAAATCTTATAGAGATTTTTTGGGGCCTTACTAGCAAGAACACCCTATCTCCCACTTCATAACTTTGGTCTACCCGATGAGCATAAACATAGCTCTTTTGTCGATATTGTGTTTCTTTTACCCTTCCTCTAATCATAGTCATTTGTTCTTCCATCTCTTGCACCACTTCTGGTCCTATTAATACTTGGTCCTCTAGTCAGTCCCAACTGAGAGGTGTTCTGCAAGGTCTTCCATATAACAACTCAAATGGCGTCATCTTGATGGAAATCTGATAACTATTATTGTAAGAAAATTCCATGAGGTGTAAAAACTCCTCCCGTCTCTTTTCTTGGTCCATCACATACATCCAAAGCATGTCTTCGAGGATTTGAGTAGTCCTCTCTATCTTCCCATCTGTCTCAAGGTGATAAGCAGTGTTGAAGTTCAACTGGGTTTGCAAGGTTTCTTGGAAATTGGTCCAAAACCTTCCTGTAAACATTGATCCCCTATGAGATATGATCTTCCTAGGCACTCCATGAAATCTCATAATCTCGTCAATAAAAACTATGGCTATTTCTGGTGCCTTATATGTATTCTTAACTGACATGAAATGGGTGCTCTTGGTCAACGTGTCCACCACTACAAATATGGAATCATGTCTTCTTGAGGTCATTGGTAGTCCCACAATGAATTCCATTGACATAACTTCCCATTTAGATTTTGGTATCTCATGGGGTTGCAATAATCCTATTGGATTTTTGTGTTCAACTTTTACTTGTTGACACTCTAATCATATTGCTACCAAGTTCATGATTTCCTTCTTCATCCCTTTCCAAAAGAAGAGTGGTTTTAGGTCCTCACTCATCTTCTTATCACCATGGTGTGTCATGTATGTTGCGCGATGTGCTTCATTCAAGATGAGTTGTCGTATATCTTCATTTGATGGTATATATATCCTTCCTTGGAATCGTAGTAGCCCTTCATTATCAAGGGAGTATTATTCATATTTTGGGACCCTCATTTCATCCTCCCTCAAACTTTTTCTAACCTCCTGATACCAGGTGTCTTTAAATTGTAAATCATGCAGTTTATCCCTCAAATTTGTCTTTAAGGGAATCACTGAAAATATCTTAGGCCTCCTACTTAAAGCATCAACCACCCTATTTACCGTTCCTTTTATGTAAGTGATATAAAAATCATATTCACTAATTAGCTCAAACCAACGTCTTTGTCTTGCATTTAAGTGGTCTTGAGTGAATATGTGTTGTAGCCCACAATGGTCAGTTCTAAGATCAAACTTCCTTCCTAGAAGGTAGTGTCTCCAAATTTTTCGTGCATAAACAATTGCTGCCATTTCTAGATCATGGGTTTCATAGTTTTCTTTGTGGTTTCTAAGTTTCCTTGATGCATAAGTTATTACTCTTCATTTTTGCATCAACACACAGCCCAACCCTTCCTTGGAAGCATCAGTGCAAACCAAAAACTCTTGTTCCATATCTGGCACCTTCAAAATTGGTGTTGTCGTTAATAACACCTTTAACCTTTGGAATGCTTCTTCACATTTTTCAGTCCAAATTAATTTCTTGTTATTTCTTTGGAGCTTGGTAATGGGGCTTGATATCTACGAAAACCCTTCGACAAATCTACGATAATGCCCTGCCATGCCCATGAAACTTCGTATTTCATGAACATTGGTTGGTGTTGGCCATTCCATGATGGCCTTGATATTTACCGGGTCTACTGCGATACCATCCCTAGAGATAATGTGCCCAAGATAATGAATCTTGGTTTGGTAAAAAGAACACTTTGACAACCTCCCATATAATGGGTTTTCTCTAAGACATTGTAGAACTATCCGCAAGTGTTTGTCATGCTCTTATGGGGTCTTTGAGTAGATCAAAATGTCATCGATAAAGACTTGTACAAACTTGTCTAAGTAATCCTGAAATATTCCATTCATCAAACTCATGAAAACACCCAGGGCATTGGTCAGTCCAAAGGGTAAAATTACAAATTCATAATGCCCAAATCTTGTCTTAAAGGTTGTCTTTGGGATATCTTCTTCCTTGATTCTCAACTGATGATATCCCGACCTCAGATCTATCCTTGAAAACAAATTTGCCCCCCTCATTTGATCAAACAAGTCATCTATCCTTGGCAAAAGGTATTGATTTTTTTATCATTGCTCTGTTCAACTGGTGGTAGTCAATGCACAGTCACCAAGACCCATCCTTCTTCTTAACGAAAATCACAGGGGCTCCCCATAGAGATATGCTAGGTCGTATGAACCCCAAGTCTAATAGTTCCTTTAATTGGATCTGCAATTCCTTTAGATCTGGAGCTGAAATATGATAGGGTGCCTTTGGAATAGGCTAAGTGCTTGGTTTAAGGTCGATGGTGAAATCAATTTCCCTTTTTGGGGGTAGCCCGAGTAGTTCTTCGGGAAATACATCCTTAAATTCAACAAGAAATGGATGTTTATCAAGGTTTTCATAATCACCCTTATCATTTCGAGCTACCACCGAGAACATTTGACATCCCTTTCGCCTATATTTCATTAGTTGCATGGAGGAGATGAACCTCGGGGACACCCCTCGGTTCTTTCCCCTTAATGATTTTCTTTGGTCGTCATTGTTTGTGAAATGTAGAATCTTTTCTTTGCAGTCTAGGAGTGCCTCATGTCATTCTAACCAATCCAACTAATCTCTTAATTACAAAAGAAACAATACGATTCTCTACAACTATTGTTTGATCTTCTTTTACAGAGGAAATAACAAGATCCTCCACATATGTATTGTCACTCAATGTTGATGTCATTTTACAGAGTGAACTGAACTGAATGATAGTGAGATGATCTAAAACTACCCTGATTAATAGCATATCAGAATTACAAGTGTGTTTTCCATCAGGACTGAGTTTATTAAATATTTCACCAAGCCACCTATGTTCATAAATAAGAGAGAATTATTCAACATTTTGGCATTCATTAACTGCAATCAATCAAAACTCAGCATACTAACAATGGAATGAAATAGAATGTGGAACACAGGTAATCATACAAGGGCACACAAACTTATTTCAAGAAAACCGTCATGGGTATAAAAACTCATAGCACTAAAATGTATAAACTCTTTTCTAAATTTTGAATCCAAAGTATGCCTTACAACCTGTTTCTACAGACTTACAATGGGATATAACCAACTATTGTTTCTATGTCCAGGGTAAGACTATAGAGTACCCCATCTATTGTTTAATTCTTATAGTCAGAACAAGTCATAAAACCTCTAAGGTGTTGTCTCTCTCCTTCTCATTTCCAATTGTGCTCTCCTTCCATTCTACAAGCCTGCTGCCTTTCTCCCTAACCTTCAACCCTAGAATGGTCAATTAATTTGTCTTTTTAAAATGTCACACAACAAAGAAATTTTTCTTTTGTATAAACACACTTCTTGGGCCGAGTAAACCAAAGATGGGTAGAAACCAATGATTTACAACTTTTGCAAAGATATCACATAGCCTATTGTAGGCTTCAGATCACTTTCATGTGAAGGATTCTTTCATATTCAAATGAAAAAGGATGAAGGCAGAGAAATAAAATAGAACAATAGAAAGGTAAACTGGTATACCTTGTAATTTGTGCTTTGTCCAAGATTGGGAAAATTTTCTACTTATATATTTTTCCTTAAAATTTATATGCTTAAAACAACTAAACTTACAATATGTGATGAGAGGATCCTTATTTCCAGAGATACTTTTAATAACAAGCTAGTCGCAACATCACACTGCTAATCAAACACAAATATTGTTTTAACTCTAAATTTAAATGCTAAATGGGATGTTTCCAGCTTTTAGAGATACCTCTATCAACCAGATACTAGCAGAGATACCTTTATCAAAAAGATATCACTAATATTAAAACCTTAATCAATCATTTGCTATTAATGTATCTTTTTTCCTATCAACCAGATCTAAACAACATTCATAGATACCTCTATCAACACGACATCAGTAATATTAGAATGCTAATCAATCATTCACTACTCATGGACCTTTTTTTTGAAAGTTAGACTGAGCTAAAAAGAAAACATCATTTTCCAATAGATAAGAAATGAAAGATAACATCTTATAATATAAAAATGTTTAACAAAAAATAAGTAAATAAATAATAAAAAATCATTTACTAAAATATATCTACATTAATAAACAATAGAATAATGCAAAATAACCATTGATTCTACCCCAGGTAAAAATCGCAGTCTTTGAAAACACACAATCCTATGTTTCCAACCAGTATCAATTTCTCAAAGACACACAATCCGCTATTTCCAACCAATTTCAGTTTCTCAAAGACACACAATCCCTTGTTTCCAACCAACCAGTATAAAATTATGCCCCTCCAAAGATTGAAATGCTTTTCAACACTTCATAAACAATGAAATTTAAGAGACTAACATCGTTTTTTTTCTTCCCAATTTTTTTCCAAAATCACACTCGCATAAACCATAAACAATAAAATATAAACCCAAAATTATAAGACTCCTACAAACAAAAGAGAACTGAAGGATTCAAACACATACATATATATTCTTTAGAAATTAGGAAGCACAGAAATCGTACTCAATCTCAGTCAAAATTCTTTAAGTTTCTTCAGTAATCGGTTGCCATGGAAGCCCTGCTCAACCTGCTTGGCTTTCTCTGGAAATTTGTTCTGCGGATTTTCTGAGAGCCCGAATGATGGGTGGATAAGAGCAGAGCCCTCCATGCAAATTCTCCATGGATAGAAATTAATCTAGATCTGTATGCTAGTGACAACGAACTATGACTCTTGCGTGTTAAAAGTTATGTGGATCCCACTAGGGATCGTCGAGATGGAGTTCCAAACTATAGATGAGTCAGAATTAATGCTCATCTTCACTAGAAATGCTCAACCCATAGCTTACCCAACTTCGGCTCATGCAGATCTCTGCTTTCTTCCATAAGTTTTGCTGCGTGCACGCAATATGTCCAACATAGAGTTGATTTAATGTGAGACCATGCAAGAAAATATCTCTTTCATACATTTTGTATAACTGGTGACACCATGACGCTAATCCTTTATATGCTTTCCAAACCGAGCCTCTTAAAAATCAAAGTTTCAGGTGGAAAAAAAAAAACATCGACAAATCCGAGTGCAAGGTAAATGCACTTGAAAATCGAGAGAAAATGTGTAAAGTTGCCTCTGGAATTCTGTACTCATTTTTTTTGTAGTTTCTATTATATATTATTGTGAATCGATCTTCCTATGAATAATGGTTATGCGGGTTTTCATATATTTTTTTATTGTTCACAACTCTTTGTGTTGTGATTTTGTATTCATTGGAACTCTACACCTGGTTACTGACATGCAAGATTTTAATGAAGAAGGTTGTCTATTTAAAGCAGATCGTTAATACAAGCATTGAACTTAAAAGGATATTTGTTTGAGACTATAACCCTATACATTGCATTGTTAAAAGCTTCTTGTAAATAAAAGTTTGAATAAAATTCTGAGTGTCCACTGTAAGTAATTTGATTTCAATGTTATTCAAGAAAACTTTGCTTGGTAGCCCTAATTGTCAAGCCCAATAGTAATTATCATCTCTCAGTCATTGTTTTGGATAGTGTTACAGCTGGCTTGGCCAGTGTTTTGGGTCATTTGGGGGATGGTTTTTATTTTTTATTTTACAAGCTTGCAATGCGCAACAAATGCTTGTATTATATGGTGAGTATTTTGGACAAGCTTGACTATTGTTTATGTTATACGGGGAAAGTTTTGGACAACCTTGTTCATGTTATATAGAGAATAGCCACACCGTTTATGTGATAAAGTAGCTCCACCCACATTTACTTAATGTTTATGTTATACAAACCTCCACCCATATTTACTATTTACTTATTCTATGCATATTTTGGAATGGAATATCTTTGAAGATTTTAACAAAACTAGTCATGCATGCATGGGTCCATAGGTCTCAAGGGTTTAACATAGCTATGATACCAAGTGTAGTGACCAACCCTATAAACTTGTTTTTAAAATACTAAAAATACAACCATAAGAAAATAGCATTGGGAATTCAAAAAAATTATTAAGCATTATATAAATCTTTCCTGAATTTCACTTTATTGAACATATCATCTAATTTACATGTTATTAACTAAAACCATAATGAAGTCATACAAAACAAAGTTATAACAACATATGTACCATTCACCAGGAGACAAGATTCAAACTTGACTTGTCGTTATTTTCCCTCCTTCGTTGTCGGTCGCCTCCAAGTGTGAATGTCGATGTGCTTAATCTAAATGCAATGACCCACCAGTTGACCTCCCAGCCTACTCCTTGGGTATTCTCCTTCCTCGCGGACCCCCGAGCTGCAATGGGGTTGTACAATGAAGGGATGAATTAGCTGGCAAAAGAGAGCACTCTTTGGCTCAAGAGTCCCCTCTCTAAAGTCCTCTACCTCACCAAACTCACTATAGCTCATAGTCACTACTCTTACATAGTCTCATCCATCCAACAATAGCGTAAAGAAAAGTCCCTTCTCCCATGTCCTGCCCCTTCTTTTATAGGAGTCCTCATACGAAAAACTCGACATTTCATGCATAATTAATTATTTTTGATAATACAATAGTTTGATTATTCACCCACCCATGTGTCACTTTCTCATCAAGGGTCTCCAAAATTATTTACTTAAATTTTAATTTAAAACTAATATTTTTCCTCACCTCAACAAGATTCATATTTCTTCTCATAGTTGTCTCTTGATCCCCCGTTTTACTCCTTAATTTGTGTTCATTACTAAATTCAATTGATAAATCAAGATTTGATCCCCTATCTACTCCCTAATTTAACTCAAGTTATCTCTTAGATGGAGATTCTTATGTTGGTTGTTGCCACATGGAGGTTCTCTAAATTTCCCTAAAATTAAATCTATTAATCTTATTTTAATTCACCATGCTCTTCTCTTAATTAGGTTTAACTATTTTAGGATTAATATTTATCCTTACATTTATGTCCCTCTTTCCGCTTTTTACCTAATTAAACTACATTATCTACCTAATATTTTCCAACATGGGAAAGGTAGAGTTTTTAAGGTAAAATATTTTATTTCTTCCTATGATCCTCTTAACCCAAGTTTTGTTCTTGATTTAATTACCTCGGTTTCTAACATCATTTACCCTTGATGTGAATTTACCTAGTTTTCATATCTTGATTATATTTATTAATTTATTTATTTTTAATGATTCCAAGGGTGTCAAGTTTGGTCGTGCCCTTTAAGAACTTCCCTTGAAGTTCCAAGGGTGTCACACCTAACAGTTTATTTTTGATGCCAAGGGTGCTAGGTTGGTCATGCCCTTCACGAAATTCCCTTGAAGTTCCAAGCATTCAGTTCCAAGCATGCCATTCAAGCATTCAATGGCTACAAGGGGAAAGTATTGGTGAAACGACAAAGACCAGTATCATCTCTTATGTTACCTGCTATAGTGAGACTAATGGTGTTGGGGATCAAGGAATCTGCCTTGATGCATGCCCCCCAGTAAAATCCTCATGAGCGACCCAACTTTGGTACTTTCCCTCATGACATCGTGATCTTCAATGTGAAGGTGTTTCATCCTTTCCAACCCTAGTCATGGCAGGAGTGCAAGTAGGTGAGATCAACGACATTGCCCCACCCCTCCCATGTAGTTCCATCCAATTGTAAAACCCCATCACCCATATGTGAGGCATTCGGTCAAGCAACTAATATGTGTCTGCAACCACTAATATATCATCATAATATAGATAAACATATATAGCATGTTTTCAAAATTGACTTAGAATTTCAAAGACAAAATATAAATTTTCATCAAACCATGTGTCGTCAACTCTTCATATGTGATTTCCTCTGGTGGTTTCATGCCATACTCAATCATCATCAGTAACAAGGTTTCTAACTGTTATTCATTGTCATAATAGCATCATCAATATCACCTAGTCATTTGCATCATTGTTCGTTGTGAACCAGAACTAGTGTAAGTAGGTAACATAGGGGACACATCCATCATGGCTATCATTATCATAACATAAATAGGAACATACATATCCATCAAAGCTATCAACATCGTAACATAAATAGAAAACATACCTACCCATCAAAGCTATCATTGGCATGATATCAATAGAGAGCATATGTATCCTTTACTATTATCATCATCATAAATTCAATAGAGACCAAACATATACATTTATGTTACAATCATCATAATATCAATAGAGAACATGCATAACCATTAATTATATGATCATCATAATACCAATATATAACATACATAAACATTAATGGTATCTTCATCATAATATCAATGGAGAACATACATAAACATTACAACCACTAATATCACAACCATTAATAATAGATTCATGCATCCGGATCCTCAACCTGAGGTCCTCAAAGAATAAAGTGTGGGCCTTAGGGCTAAATAAACTTTAATGTCATATCATTGTCAATCAACTAGAGCAGGGCACTACAATATAGGTCTGGACTCTATGCGAAACTATATCCAAAACTGACCTAAAGATATATATAATAAAAACTTATGACAAACCCTATACTTGTGATGGACCAAGTCCTAAGTACAACAATAGAGACCATTCTATCAACTATGACAAGACAAGTAACATGAACTTACAACATCATATAGATTTAGCAGACTTGGTGTAGTATTTAGTAGACTTGGTGTAGTATCAAGAATAGGACATCCGAAATGTGGTATCAAAACTAACTGTGACATATAGAGATATAGAAATATAATTGAGACCCTGTATATACTTACATTGTCCTGCAAAAACATATGTCAGAGATGAAACTCAAAATTAAATTGTAAACACTTAATCATACATACCTTGTTGTATGAGACTTACCCTTGTTGATGTGTGGTCCTTACTGCAATGATCCTTGAATGCATGCTTTTTCTTGCCTTCAAGGAGCTCTATATTGACTATATTGTATCTATGTAATTGTGGATCTCCAGGGTCTGAAATGTCATCCTGTAGTAGCCCTCTGAGTCCTCTTTGCAACCCCACAGGTCTAATCAAGATTGGATTCTTTAAGAAAGAGTTATGCCCAATCTCCCATGATGACTTGATTATAGCCTGGTTCAATAGAGCGAACTTTTACAAAGTGCCACGTGTCACTATTGTGACCTTCGGCCCTAAAAATTCTAGTAAAAAAACTATAGCCCATCCTATTTCTGTGACTATTTATGAAATTTCAATCCAATGCTCAGAGAAAAAGTGATGACGATTTTCCCAATGTCACCTATTTGACATGGAATTCGGGAGCCTGCAAAAGCCCTAACTTCTTCAAATCATATCTCCGAAAATATAGCGAACCAATATCGGAAATTCAGTCACGAGGTTCATCAATATTTCAGCGCAAATGGGTTTTAATTTTAGCTTCGCAGAAAACAATTCATAGCAAAAATGCCATGATGACCTATTTGTAGCCACAAAATCCCTACAAGAGGAGGATATGGTGGTCATTATTTATATGAATGTCTTGAGTTGAGAGGGTCCTCAAAAAGTTAACATTGGATGGATTTTAGGAGAAAAAACAAATTATTAATTATTGACTATTAAATGACCACAACCAATTATGAGTGCCATGCCACAACCCCATAGGGTTTTAGCCCACTAACATAGGTTACTAACTTCCAACGCAAATAACTCTCAAACCATGAAGAATTGGGAGGCATACCATATATCAATAGAAACATCTCGACGAGTAGAATCCATCTAGAATATCTTTGATGCAAAATAATATGAGTTGTCAAGTCAAAATGCCCTTGAAATATCGGGGTAGCCCCTGGTGCTGCTTGGGTTGACATCAATGGCAACCACTGATCAACACTTTCTCATACAAATAATGTTTCATTTGCATCTTCCACAACTGGTAGTTTTGGCCGTTAAATGTTTTGACCCTAAACCTACCATCTTCCGCCATTGCTCCAATTCGAACCATCTTCCGCCATTGCTGGCCATTAAATTTTTCAACCCTAAACCTACCATCTTCCACCATTGCTCCTTTCTAACACATTATTTTCTTGTGGTGTTCCCGAAACTATCTTCTCTCTACGAATTCCATTCTCTGAACAGTACCTATCAAGCTCTTTGTTGCAATATTCACCTCCATTGTCTGATCTAATACACTTCAATATTTTTCCTGTCTCATTTTCAACCAAAGCTTTCCATTTCTTGGAAGTATCAAATACATCAAATTTATTTAGAATACAGTAAATCCAAGTTTTTCTAGTTGCATCATCAATAAAAGTAACATAATAATGAGAGCCACCAAGAGATGATACCTAAGTAGGTTGCCATACATCTGTATGCACAAGTTCTAATTGTTCGCTCTTCTTTTCTTTGCCAACTATGAGGAATATGACTCTCTTTTATTTTCCATTAACACAATTCTCACCGAATTTCAAATCAACATACTTCAAACCTGGAAACAAATCCCTTGAGTAAAGAATCTGCATCCCATTCTCACTCATGTTCCCGAGCCTATGATTCCATAATGATGTATCTGCTCCTATATAGGTTAAGGCATTAACAAAATTAGAAATACCATTGCATAAGTACAATGAACCAACCTTTTCTCCCTTTTCTATTACCAGGGCTCCTTTTGTGACCTTATAGGTTTTATCTATAAAAGTAGTTACACAACCTTCACCTCCCAACTTCCCATTGAAATTACATTTTTCTTCAGATCTAGAACATGCCTTACCTCCTTCAACAACCATTTATTTCCATTCTAATGTTTTATGAAAATTGTACCCATTCCAATGATTTTATAGGGCTTATCATCACCCAATTGGACCTATCCAAAATCCCCTTGAACAGAATCATGAAAATGTTTCCTATCAGGTGTGGCATGGAATGAAGCCCCTGAATCTACCACCCAGACATCAATAATATTTTCTAATGAAAGAATCAAAGCATCTTGCAACACATCACCTGTCACATTCGCTTCATGAATATTTGTTTGTCGTGCGTCTCCTTTTCCCTTCTAAGACTTGCAGTATTTCTTCAGGTGTCCTTTCTTCCCACATTTCCCGCACACTAACCCCCATCTAGACTTGGATCTTCTTTTCGTTGACTTACTATAATATCTTGGGCTACAAATAGGTCATCGTGGCATTTTCGCTATGAATTTTTTCCTTGACTTATTCATTGTAACATAGCCAAGGAATTGAATTGCTTCCTATATCCAACACGAGAGTGCCAAGTGATGGTTGCAAGTGGAGGAACCATAAATTGCTCTAGAAAGTGCCATAATATCAAGCTATCCATGGGAGAATATGTATTGAATAGTCTAATGCTATCCATTCCAATGGGTGGTGTTGATGTTGTACAAGGAGTCCAATGGCTACAATCTTTGCATACAATAGCTTTTAATTTTCAAGAATGTTTCATGAAATTTTCTTCGGAAGGAATGGAAGCTGAATTAAGGGGTATCACAGGGAAAGATAATTAGCTCTAATAGAATGACAAAGCTTCTAAAGAAAGAACAACGAGGCGTAATTGCACAATTATGTTCACTAAAGGTTCCCACATCGAAATCATCTATTTCTCTAGATCTCAAAAAAGTCTTGGACAATCATTCCAAGGTATTTGATACTCCCAAAGGCCTCCCACCTATTCGTGATCATGACAATGCTATTCATTTGATTCCAAGAAGTGTTCCTCCAAACATCATGCCTTACAGATATCCATATGCCCAAAGAAGTGAAATTGAATGTATGGTTGCAAAATGCTAGAGTTTGGTATAATTATCCAACCAAATTCAATAAACAAAGAAAGGGATGAATCGAAGAATGACAAAGCAGGCTGGGAATTCATTCAAAATTTGTAGAAGATCCCAGCTCAAACAATATTTCCAGAACTTGACGAGGAAGGAAAAATCATATTGGAACCTGGAGCAGTCACAAAAATAAGAACCCGACAACTACAAAATCAATCAATTTCAGAGTATCAAATCAAGTGGAAGAACTTATCCACTGAAGATTCCACATAAGAGGACAATAATTTTATACAGAAGCATAAAGAACTACTCAAGCATTGATGACAACACTTTTTGAAGGAGAGGGGCATGTTAGTTCCTTATATTACTAGTGTAGCCCCTTATTGTTATTAGTACAACCCCCTTATTATATTGTTGTGCCCATTTAGTCCCCATGTTGTCATTATTGTGCCCCATAGAAGCCCACTATTGTTATTATTGTGCCCTTACATTATTATTGTTATGTCGACTTTGATTATATTATGACCCCTTAGACTCCTATATGTAGAAACGAGGTCTCGTCATTTGTATCATCTAATAATTGTTCATTTGTGTAATGTAAAGGAGGTTTCCCCCCCGAAGAGGCTTATTTCTAAGGCGTTGATCTATCTTTTCTATCCTTTTGTGAGCTAGTTTCATAACATTCCTCTTTCCATTTTTCTTCCCCCAGTCTTTGTAGTCAAAGCATTACTTGATGTCTTACCGAAGATTTTCTTTCACATTTCCTCACTAAGGATTGCACCAACAACATCATCAAACTTTAAAGTATTAGATCCAAAGACAGAGTTACTAATGGAAAAAACTAAACCATTCCAACTTTTTGGAAATGAGCACAAAAATAACAAAGGCATAACTTCATCATCAAAAGTTACCCCTATAGAAATTAACTGACTCATAACTGTGTTAAATTGATTTAAATGATTAGCAACATATCCACCTTCTGAATATTCATATTAAATTAACGCTTCATAAAAAATACCTTATTTGAGGCTTAGCGTTTTCATATAGCTTGGCCAATGCTGACATTAAACCCTATATTATCGTTTCCTTTGAAATATTAAAGGCTACCAATGCCACTAGGCACAATCGTATTGTTCCAAGTGTCTTTCTATCGAGAATATCCCATTCTATGTCCTTCATACTCATCGGCTTCTTTGTCTTTCCGCTCAATGGTAGGTACAAATCTTAATGTTGGAAAATACTGAGAGGGGGGTGAATTAGTATTCCTTAGCAATTAGCACTTTTAAATCTTTTAAGAGCATTAGTTCATCTTAAATTATTATTAGTGTTTACATAGTAATGATAGTAAATAAAATAACATAGTAGGCACAAAAATTTTAGGTGGAAAACCCCCTCTGGGTCAAAAACCACCAAAATATTTTCTAATAAATTATTTAATCTTCTTCCCCAACCGAAATGAAAGAAACAACTTCCTATAATTCTAGAAAATCATTCTTCTCCAGCTCCCACTGGAAAGACACCCCAACGCCCTAGTTTCTTTAGTAGTCAACTGAATGTATGCCCCAACATCCTAGACCAACCTCCCACCCTGAAGTGTTCACAGACTCCAACTTCTAGGCAACTTAATGCACCAACCTAGCACCTCCATGCCACCCTATAGTCACTGAAATGAGACAAGAGTGTGGATTCCAATACCAGGGACGATCCACGATACAATGTGATTTACAATGATTTTGAAAGAACACCCAATCACACTATGATCCTCAACCAAACCATGAGATCATCCCAACAAAGACTCCTATACCTCCCATTAATGCCTTTTCGACTCTAGGTAGATTGACTCTTTTACAATAATGAATCTTCCAATGATGACACTTTTACAAATGACTATTTTACAACTTTACAATGATGAATCTTGGCCTTGACACTTCTTCACAATATGCAGATGGATTTCATGTCTTCAAAGGATGTCCCTTGACTCTTGGCCTTGATACTTCTTCACAATATGCAGATGGTTGTCATGTCTTAAAAGAATGTCCCATTGTAATGCCTCCTTTGATTTGATACTTCATCTCTTGAATTCTTGCTTGAAGTTTTACTTGAACCTTCTTCTACTTGCAAGCAAAATTTACCTGGTAAAACCAATCCAAAAACAAAACAAAATACCTTTCAACTTACCTTTGCCTACAAAACACATGTAAGTGCATAATAATGAATAGATACAAATTTAAATTATAATGCTTACCTAAAGTGTTCATGTCTCTTTTTTTGTTGACTTGTTGCAACATTAGAAAAAATCTCTTGATATAGGTATGGACTCTATGCAATACTATATCCAAAACGGACCTAAAGATATATACAATAAAAACTGATGACAGACCCTATACTTGTGATGGACCAAGTTCTAAGTACAAAAACAGAGAGCATTCTATCAACTATGACAAGACAAGTAACATGAACTTACAACATCATATAGATTTAGCAGACTTGGTGTAGTTTCAAGAATAGGACATTTGAAATGTGGTATCAAAACTAACTGTGACATATAGAGACATAGAGATATAACCGAGACCCTGTATATACTTACATTGTCCTACAAAAACATATGTCAGAGATGATACTCAAAATTCAAATGTAAACACTTAATCATACATACCTTGTTGTAGGAGACTTTCCCTTGACTGTTGATGTGTGGTCCTTACTGCAGTGATCCTTGAATGCATGTTTTTTCTTGCCTTCAAGGAGCTCGATATTGAATCTATTATATCTATGTAATTTCGGATCTCTAGGTTCTAAAATTGTGTCATGTGGTAGCCCTCTGAGTCTCCTTTGCAACCTCATAGGTCTAATCAAGATTGGATTCTTCAAGAAAGAGTTATGTCCAATCTCCCACGATGACCTTATTATAGTCTGGTTCAATAGAGCGAACTTGTACAAAGTGCCACGTGTCACTGTTGCGACCTTAGGCCCTGAAAATCCTACTCAGCAAACTACAGTCTATCCTATTTCTATGACTATTTATGAAATTTGAATCCAATGCTCAGAGAAAATTTTATGACTATTTTCCCAACATCACCTGTTTGACATGGAATTCAGGACCCTGCAAAAACCCTAACTTCCTTAGATTATATCTCTGAAAATATAGCAAACCAAGATCTGAAATTCAGTCATGAGGTTCTTCAAGATTTCGGCTTAAAGTTTTTTAATTTCAGCTTCACAGAAAGAAAGTTATAGTGAAAATTCCATGATGACTTGTTTGAAGCCACCAAATCCCTACAAGAGGAGGATATGACGGTCAATATTTATATGAATGTCTTGAGTTGAGAGGGTCCTCAACAAGCGAACGTTGGAGGGATTTTAGGAGAAGAAAATATTATTAATTATTGACTATTCAATGACCACAACCAATTATGAGTGCCATGCCATAACCCCATAGGGCTTTAGCCCACTAACTAGGGTTATTAACTTCAAACACAAATAACTCTCAAACCATGAAGAACTGGGAGGCATACCATATATCAATGGAAACCTATCGATGAGTAGAATCCATCAAGAAGATCTTTGATGCAAAATAATATTATTTGTCAAGTCAAAATTCCCTTGCAAGATCGGGATAGCCCCTAGTGCTGCTTGGGTTGACATCAATGACAATCACTGATCAACAATCTCCCCCTTTGGCATTGATGGAAACAAAAGTACTCCCCCTGCGATCATGACACCTCTTCCTACTGCCTTCTCTCCTCCTTTGTCATAAATGGAAAAGGGTAACTCCCCTAACAAACAACCATCCTACGGACCTATACACACCTCTACTCACCCTTTCTACTTGAGTAGATAAGAGAAAGAGTCTAATGAAAACTTGGGAGAATCCCAAGATTTGGTGAAGATACTCAAATGCTTCACAAGGTAATGATTTGGTAAAGATGTCAGCAATTTGTTCCTTTGTTCCAACATATTCAAGCTTGATATTCCTTTTTTTGACCTGCTCTCTAACGAAATGATATTTAATTAGAATTTGCTTCATTTTGGATTGCATCACAGGATTCTTGGAGATACTAATGGCGCTGGTGTTATCGCAAAATATGGGAATAGGATCATCAAACTTGACTCGAAGATCTTGTAAAGTTTTCTTCATCCAGAGAACTTTTGTACAACAAGTTTTTGCCGTGATATATTATGCTTTTGATGTGGATAATGAGATTGAAGACTATTTTTTTACTTAACCATGAAACAAGACAACCACCTAGATAGAATGTTGCTCCACTGGTACTCTTACGATCATCAACACTTCCTAGCCAATCTGCATCTGTATAAGCTTGGATAACCAAATCATTTCCTTTGGGATACCATAGACCATATCCTGTTGTGCCCTTAAGATATCAAAGAATCTTTTTGACGGCAATAATATGAGATTATTTTGGTGTTGCTTGGAATATTTCTACTTGTCCAACTGCCTACATCACATCAGGCCGGGAGGTTGTCACATATACGAGACTACCAATCATGGATCTATACAATATTTGGTCCACATCCTTTGATGAATCTTCTAAGATTAACTTGCAACCCGTTATCATGGGGGTAAGGATTGGCTTGCAATCTTCCATCTGGAATTTTTTGAGCATTTCCTTGATGTACTTGGTTTGATATATGAATATTCCTTTATCTTGCTGAGAAATATGAAGCCCCAAAAAGTATGTTAGCTCACCAAGAATAGACATTTCAAACTCACTTTGAATTTTTGTGGAAAATTCTTTACTCAATGTGTCATCATTGCTTCCAAAGATTATATTATCCACATATACCTTGATAATTGTTAGGTTATCTTGATCCACTTTCACATAGATATTTTTGTCAGTGCTTCCTTTCTTGAATCCTTGTTAATGTAGATACCTATAAAGACGATCATAACAAGCCCTAAGAGCTTGCTTGAGACCATATAGTTCCTTCTTTAATCTACAAGCGTAGTTTTCTTTGTCAGTGAGCAGAAAACCTTCGGGTTGTTCAATGTAAACTTTTTCTTCCAATTCACCATTTAGAAAGGTTGACTTAACACCCATTTGGTATACCTTGGTTTTCTCGAGCATGCATAAGTGAGAAACAACCTGATAGCTTCTGTTTTGGCAATGGCAGAAAATGTTTCTTCAAAATCGATTCCCTCAACTTGTGCATATCCTTTGCATACTAATCTTGCTTTATTCCTGGTAACCTGTCTATCCTCATTCAATTTGTTTCTGAAGACCCATTTATTTCCAATAACATTTTTATCATTTGGTCATGGAAATAATTCCCAAGTGTCGTTCTTCTCAATTTCATCCAATTCTTCATTCATAGCTGCTACCCAGTTTTCATTTTGACTAGCTTCCTCAAAATTGCTAGGCTTAAAAGTTGCGAAAAAGGAAAGATGGGCTTGTTGTGATGAACGAAGTTGTTGACTTATTTTGGTTCCAATTCCTTCATTTATGTTTCTGATGATCTGATTTGACGAATGATTCTTTTGATACCATTCTTTTGAAACTTTTTGAGAAAATTCTTGTACATCCTGCTGATCATCTCTTATTTCTTCTTGGTTGACTGGTGTTTCCTTATTTGATTGGTCTTGTTCTGGAGCTTCTTCTTCATTCTTCATAGATTCTACCTCAATCCCCTTATATTTGCTTGAAGAGACAATCTGATTATTATCCTTTAGAACACAACCTTTGTTAAAATTAACATTTATACTTTCAACTATTTGTTTTTGCCTTATATTGTAGCATCTATAAGCCTTTATTTTGCATGAATAACCAAAGAAAATACCTTCGTCAACACGGGAATTGAACTTCCCCAATTTTTGGTCTTCTCTTTTGATGTAGCATTTACTTCCAAACATTTTGAAGTATTTGGTGTTAGTTGGTCTTCCTTTCCATAGTTCGTATGGAATCATGTTACAATTGTTCCTAAGCAGACCTCTATTTATAATGAATACGACAATATGAATTGCTTGAACCCATAATTTATCGTCTAAGTTTGAGTCTTTTAACATGGTTATAGCCATATCCTATATGGTTCTGTTTTTTATTTCAACTACTCCATTTTGTTGTCGTGTTCTAGCTATTGAGAACTGCCTTTTTATTCCATGTTCGTCAAAGTATTGCTGAAATCATTTGGACATGAATTCACCGTCATTATGTGATCTTAGACATTTGATCTTCAAATTTGTTTCATTTTCGACCAATTCCTTGTAGATATTGAAACATTTGAATGCCTCAGACTTTTTCTTAAGGAAATTGATGGCTATCATTCTGGTGTAATCATCTATCATTAACATAAAGTATAATTCACCGTCTGTTGGGAATAATACTGAGAGGGGGGGTGAATTAGTATTATCAAATCAATAATTTTATTTCCCAAATAGATTTGTATACACTACTTCAACTAAGTGAACTAGCATGTACACGCGACTGTACTTAAAGCAACCAGTATATATGCAGAGAAATTTTGATTTAGCCAATTTATCATGCATCAAACTTTAACCAGTATATCAAAGATTTATGAGAAAATGCAGTAAAAGCAGAATAAAGCATTACACATAAGAAACACACATGAACACCAAGATATAAGGTGGAAACCCAATGTGGGTAAAAACTACCTGTTGTTGTCGTCTCTCTCTTCTTTTAATAATAAGAAAATTTGTTTACAATCTTGTATTGGTGTAGACTCATAGCAGTATGCAAGCTTCTACCTACAGAAGGTTACAACCTTCTCTCATTCTCCAGCTACTACTGGAAGGGAGCTACAACCCCCTAACTATTGTACTAGCCGATATGTTTACTAGTACGTAGGCTATAACCTACAGAAGGCTATGACCTTCTTTCTTCCTCCAAGGACCATGTTTCATAAATTTTTAGAATGGATCCATCAACAACATCATAACTGCAATTCAATCATCAAATATATCTGCATCAACCAATCACTAAAACTCAATCATCACTTTCTGAATCAACCACAACTAAATCAATCAATCACTTTGACAACCCATTGTAAAATCATAATCAATCTAATCATTCAGAATACTATCACCAGAATACAGTCACCAGAACCCAAACCAAAACCCAAAACTCTGCAAAAGAAAATAGAAACAACTGAAACTTTATAAGGTGTACACTACTTCCATGTGTCGAACCAGCGTGTATACACACTTTTATCAAAGCCAACTAGCATACACATCTGCAAATATTAATTAATAATTCTGCAACTATTCCGGACTTTAGTTATACCCAGATCATACTATTTACAGAATAACACATGCGTCAGTATTCAGATCTAGACTGTACATGATCAAACCACATAATGATAATTCATTTCAAGCCTTAAGATCTTGATCCATCATTAGATATTATCCCTCATCAACCGCTAAGGTTCATCCTTGGTTCAGATCAAACACAACACAATAAGCCAATAACCTGCATACTAGATCTCACATTTCATTAGATATTCGATACTTGCACACCTTGCCTAATGATCTTCTCCTCCTTATATAGTTTTAGGCCTTTCTTAATACCATGGACCAAAACCACTTAGGACCAATACCTTGGACCAAATACCTAGGGTCAATACCTCGAACCAAATACCTTGGACCAATACCTTGGATCAAAATACTGTGGACCAAATACCTCAGACCAAAAACTTAGTTTTCCAAGATATACACACTTTTCCTTTCGTGAAAGTGCGTGTGTACGTATACGCTACTTGTGTTCAGTGAACCTGCGTGTATACGTAGCTTGGTCAAGGTGAACCTGCATATACCTCTCTTTCTTCATTCTTTGTAGTCTGATCTGTAATTATTTGTTGCTGACATGTTGTACTGTGATATTTCATATGAGTGAATTGCCATCAAGGACAACACCTGTATCATAATGCCAACAATCTCCCCCTTTGGACTTGATGGCAACAACAACACCAAGTCACTCTCCCGCTTTGACATCAAGGGCAAAGGGTGGACCAAGATAATTTCTCCGTTTGACATACATTATGTTGGTCATGCTCCCCCCTGAGTACATGCTAAATTCTCTGATTGGGCTCCCCTTTTGTACATGTTGAGATGTACTGAAACCATCCATGCTCCCCCTGAGCACAAGCAAAGTCTGCAAAAATATTTTATAAAAGAATAACATGACTATATAACTCAACTATGTGAGGATGACCTTCCGATCACCAATGACTCATACATACATCCATCTCCCAACCAAGTGGGGATATACCAATTATTTATACATGACAAAAACAAGAAATATTACATCATCCATCCCATGTAAAGTGGGGATATAAATTACATCATTTGTCCAAGAGGACTCATTCAAATGTATGAGAAGACATATCACACCCTAGACTTTTACATGACTTGAGCCACAAATGGTAAATATCTGAAGCCATAGCTGGACTTAGAAACCATAATGCCAACAATGTTGGATATTCGTGAAGGCTAATGCTCTCCCTGAACCGGTGCTACCTATGCATTGTTTAATAGGTCAATGATCAAGGCATCTTTGTCAGTCAGATAAAACTAATGAACAAAGCATATTAAGCACAATATTAGTTAGAGCACCCATATCAGAGCCTGGCCCACTATTTTTCTTGTCTGAAAAGCATATACGCTCCTTGACCCACAAAAACCCGTGTGTGTACACAACTATATTTCATGAAACACATGTATAATAACCTTTCTATGAAAATTTTGATTTAACAGCAGGATGATGCAGCAACTACTCCCATCTTTTGTCAAAGATACTTGAATGTCTCTTTGGGCAGTGGTTTAGTGAATATATTAGCAACCTGTTCTTTGGAGGGAACATATTCCAATTTGACCTTTTGTTTAAGCACTTGTTCATGTAGAAAATGGTATTTGATGGGTATGTTCTTGGTCTTGGAGTGCATGACTGGATTCTTTGAAATAATGATGGCACTTTTATTATCACATAGAATGGAGATGGGTGGAGTACATGTGATCTGAATGTCTTGCAATGTTTTCATCATCCAAAGTAGTTGTGTGCAGTGAGATGCAACAACCACATATTTTTCTTTAGCTGTAGATAACACAATTGAACTTTGTTTCTTGCTGAACCAAGACACTGACTTGGAGCCCATATAAAATGCACCACCACTAGTGCTTTTTCTGTCATCAACACTTCCTGTCCAATCTACATCCCTATATGCATGAAGAGTAAGATCTGTATCTCTAGGATACCTTAAACCAAAGTTCTGTGTTCCTTGAAGATATTTGAAAATTCTTTTGACTGCCTGAAGGTGTGATTCCTTTGGATTTGCTTGAAATCTTCCAACTATTCCTACTGCATGCATGATGTCAGGTCGGGTACCTGTTAGATAAAGTAGACTGCCAATCATGGATTCATAATTTGGTTGATGTACTACTGCTAATTCATCGTTTGAGCTGAGACTGCATCTTGTTACCACTGGGGTACATACAGGTTTAGAATCTTCCATGTCATACCTTTTCAAGATCTGTTTGAGATATTTGGTTTGTGAAAGAAAAATACTATCTTTATTTTGTTGAACTTGTAGACCAAGAAAATAGGTAAGTTCACCAAGCAAGGACATTTCAAATTCTTGCTGCATTACTGAAGCAAAATTCTGACTCATGGATTCTTCATTGCTACCAAAAATGATATCATCAACATAAACAACAATTATTAGCAATTTATCAGTGTCAATCTTTGTATATAGATTGCTATCTGCTAACCCTTTTGAAAAACCCTGTTGGTGTAGATATTTTTCGAGGTGGTAATACCAAGCCCTTGGAGCTTGTTTTAGACCATAGAGAGCCTTTTTGAGTCTACATACAGTTTTTGCATCATTTCCAAGAATGAATCCTTCTGGTTGTTCAATATAGATATCTTCTAAATATCCATTAAGGAAGGCAGATTTTACATCCATTTGGTATACTTTGAATTTCTGAAAGCTAGAAAGAGCAAGAAACATCCTTATGGCTTCAAATCTAGCAACATGTGCAAAAGTTTCTTCAAAATCTATACCTTCTTATTGAGCATATCCTTTACAAACAAGTCTGGCCTTGTTTCTAATAACTTCTCCATTTTCATTCAGCTTGCTTTTGAATATCCATTTAGTTCCTATGATATTTTTATCATGAGGTCTAGGAACTAATTCCCAAGTATTATTATTTTCAATTTGCTCAAGTTCTTCATTCATGACCTTGACCCAACATTCATCTTTGCATTCTTCATTTACATTTTAAGGTTCGGTGGAGGATAGTAATGCTAGATAGCTTGAGGTTTCTGTAATAGTTATTCTTGTATGTACACCTACCTCTTTTTCCCCTAAAATTTGAGTTTTTGGATGATTTTTCTGAACATACCTGGACAGAGTCTTTTCTTCTACCATTATCTCTTCTTCTAGTGCTTCATTGGTTTCTTTTTCAAAATCATTATGATTTGATGTGGGAAAATAATCCCCATATTCTTCATTTTCATAATCTTCGGTTTTTATATGTTTTGGATTTTTTCATGCTTCATCAACTACAACATCAATACTTCAACAATTTTCCCAAGTCTTTTATTATAACATTTATATCCTTTACTTCAGGAAGAGTAACCAAGAAGAATACCTTCATCTACTTTGGGCTAAAACTTACCAAGTTTTTCATCAGTCCTTTTGATATAACATTTGCTTCCAAAAACTTTAAAGTATTTTACAGTAGGAGTCTTACCATACCAAAGTTCATGTGGAGTTTGAGTGATGTTTACCCGAAGATTTTCTTGGTTGAGAATAGTAACGACGGCGAATGCAACTTCACCCCAGAAGGTTGCAGGTGTTCTAGATTCATCTAGCATAGCTCAAGCCATTTGTTGAACAGTTTTATTCATTCTTTCTACCACTCCATTTTTCTGAGGAGTCCTTACAGTGGAGAACTGCCTTTTTATTCCATGTTGTTCACAAAAGTCAAAGAATTCATCCGAGGTAAATTCCCCTCCTCGATCAGATCTGAGGCATTTGATTTTGCGATCTGATTCATTTCCAATCAAAGCTTTGAAGGCTTTGAATTTTTCAAATGCTTCATCTTTATGCTTTAGAAGACCTATCCATCACATTCTGGAAAAACCATCAATGAACAAAATAAAGTATTCTTCTCCACATGGTGACTTTTTCCTTGATGGTCCACATAAATCAGTATGGACAAGTTCAAGAGGCTTACTAGCTGACCCTTCTTTTTCAATGAAGTGAGCTCTGGTTTTCTTACCGAATTAACATGGTTTGCATATTGTATTTTTAGGGATGCTGATATCTAGAAGATCACGAACAACCTTAAATCTGCATACTTTTCTTATTTGAGAAAAGCTTAGATGTCCCAATTGTCTATGCCACAACCAGTTTTCATCTTTTTTCTTAGATAACACTGTTGTTGTCCTCCCTTGAGTATGTATAAGTTGTTTGGAGTTATTGTGCCTTTGATCATGGTTTCTCCTATATCAAGCTCACGAACAACACATTGGTTTGATCGAAACACCACTTCATTTCCTTGATCACACATTTGACTGACACTCAACAGGTTATGCTTTAAATCGTCTACATACATAAAATTCCTAGCTTTAACCTTTTCTTTCAAGAAAATAGAGCCCTTACCTTTTATGACAGCAGGAGTGTCATTTCCAAATGAGACATTCTTTTCCTTTTCTAAGGCATTATATGAGTGAAGTTTTTCTTTGTCACATGTCATGTGTTTTGAGCATCCATTGTCAATGTACCATTGATTTTCTTGTCCTTCTGCATACAAGGCTATACCACATCTTTCTGTTTGAGGTTCTTTCCTTCTCCATATCTTGGGATTTAATGTAGTTTGCTCCTTTTGAGATGTTTGCCAAACTTTTCTCCCACATTCAGATTCTTCATGGCGAAAGTTGTTACAGATTGAGCATTCTATTTCATTTTCAAGAAGAGAATAGTTATTATAGGAACTTTTCATGATCCCTATCACATTCCTTTGATTTCGTGCTTCTCTAGTCATGATGGTTTTGTAAGCAACACATTGAGCATCTTTGTGTCCAAAATTATGACATGAAAAACATTGTCCATTAAAGAAGTTCCTACGACTATCGAATATATTGACCTGGTGATTGTAGTTTCTATTGATATTCATCTTTGGAGAAAACTGAGTATGATTTACCTAAGGTTGGTTGTGGCTTCTATTCATCCTTGAAGCAAATTGAGTCTGATTTACCTGGTGATCTTCTTTATGCCTTTGCTGACGATTGTCATACTATTCACTGTTCTTTGTTGCATCAAGATAGCTTTTAGTGGAGGTTCACGACTTCTGTGATTGAGATGCTTCTTCAGTATATCCAAGACCTGTCTTTATCAGAGGAGAACACTGCACTTTGATATTTTCATTTAAGGTTTCTGATCCTTTAGCAAATCTAAGATTGAGAGATTTCGTTTTCTCAAGATCCTTTCTTAGACCCACAATTTCACATTCTAGTTTTTCATTACGTTTTTCTTTTTCAACAAGTTGGTATGTCAAGGTATCTATAATCATATTCTTTTCTTCTAAATAGATTTTGAGTATAGAGATTTCTTCATGAATGTCATCTTCTTCTAAAGCATTCCAAAATGTATCATCGTCATAAGCCATTAGAAGTCTATAGTCATTACTATTTTCATCTTCATCATTGTTTGATAAACCATCGCTATCTTCATGAGTATAGTAACTCTTTTTTCTTACAACTTGTTTTCTATTCCGTTTTTCATATTCCTTCCCTTTTTCATATTTATCTTTATAAGGACATTTGGCAGCATAATGACCAACTCTATCATAGGCAAATCATTTGAAGGGTAGTTTACCTCTAAATCTTCTGGAACCTTGTTAAAGCTTCTTGACAAAGTTTACTTCATCTTCTTCTTCTGAAATGTGTCCTGATTCATTGATTTCTTCCTTTCCTTTTGTTGAAGCTTAAAATGCAACTTTCTCATATCTGATGGACCTCCTTTTCTCATCTCAAAGGCAGTTAATATTCCATGAAGTTGTGTCATCGTGATAGTTTGTAGATATTATTTTTCTTCTATGGCAGACAATTTTGATTCAAATTTAGTAGACAAGGATCTTAAAACTTTCTCAACTAAGGTAACTTCCTTTATATCTTCACCCAGATTCTTCATACAATTGACAACCTCATCTATACATAAGAAGTAACTACTTATACTTTCACCATTGTGCATCTTAAGAGTTTCATACTGAATTCTAAGAGTTTGAAGTTTAGCACATTTTACCTGAGAGTCTCCTTCATAGCTCAAAATTATTTTGTCCCATATTTATTTGGCTGATTTGAGCTGCATGACTTTGAAAAACTCTGATTGTGACAGACTTCTCAATAAAGTATTGACAGCCCTAGCATTGGTTTCATATTGCTTTTTGCATGTCGTATTTGTAGGAATTGTTGTTGGAAATGTATATCCTCCTTCCACAATTTCCCAGACATCCGTTCCAAGAGATTGTAGATAGGTTGTGGTTCTTATTTTCCAATAAAAAAAGTTTCTCCCATAAAATATTAGTGATCTGATGGATCCCACTCTTTCTTGATTACTCATGATGATGGATCTCCCTTCAAGCGATCAATCGTCTTCTGAAGGACCTACTCTGATACCAATTGTTGGGAATAATACTAAGAGGGGGGGTGAATCAGTATTATCAGATCAATAATTTTATTTCCCAAACATATTTTTATATGCTACTTCAGCTAAGTGAACTAGCATGTACACATGACTATACTTAAAGAAACCAGCGTATATGCAGAGAAATTTTGATTTAGCCAAATTATCATGCATTGAACTTTAACCAGTATATCAGAGATTTATGAGGCAATGCAGTAAAAGCAGAATAAAAAGTCACACATAAGCAACACACATGAACACCAAGATATAAGGTGGAAACCTAATGTGGGTAAAAACCATCTTTTGTTTTCATCTATGTCTTCTTTTAATAATAAGAAAATCTGTTTACGATCTTGTACTGGTACAGACTCATACCAGTACGTAGGCTTCTACCTGCAGAAAGTTACAACCTTCTCTCATTCTCCAGGTACTATTGGAAGGGAGCTACAACCCCCTAACTCTTGTACTAGTTGATATGTTTACTAGTACGTAGGCTACGACCTTCTTTCTTCCTCCAAGGACCATGTTTCATAAATTTTTAGATTGGATCCATCAACAACATCATAACTGCAATTCAATCATCAAACACATCTGCATCAACCAATCACTGAAACTCAATCATCACTTTCTGAATCAACCACAACTAAATCAATAAATCACTTTTGACAACCCATTGTTAAATCACAATCAATCGGATCATTCGGAATACTATCACCAGAATACAGTCACCATAACCCAAACCAGAACCCAGAACTCTGCAACAACAAATAGAAACAACTGAAACATACTTTATAAGGTATATGCTACTTCCATGTGTCGAACCAGCGTGTATACGTGCTTTTATCAAAGCCAACTAGCGTACACATATGCAAATATTAATTCATAATTCTGCAGCTATTCCGAACTTTAGTTATACCCAAATCATAATATTTACAAAATAACACATGGGTCAGTATTCAGATCTAGAATATACATGATCAAACCACATAATGATAATTCATTTCAAGCGTTAAGATCCCGATCCATCATTATATCTTATCCCTCATCAACCGCTAAGGTTCATCATTGGTTTAGATCAAGCACAACACCATAAGCCAATAACCTGCATACTAGATCTCACACTTCATCAGATATTCAATACTTGCACTCTTGGCCTAATAATATTCTCCTCCTTATATAGTTTTAGGCCTTTCTCAATACCATGGACCAAAACCACTTAGGACCAATACCTTGGACCAAATACCTAGGGTCAATACCTCGGACCAATACCTTGGATCAAAATACCTTGGACCAAATACCTCGGACCAAAACATAGTTTTCCAAGATATACACGCTTTTCCTTCTGTGAAAGTGCATGTGTACGTATATGCTACTTGTGTTCAGTGAACCTACATATACCTATCTTTCTTCATTCTTTGTAGTCTGACCTGTAATTTTTTGATGTTGACATGTTGTATTGTGATCTTTCATCTGAGTGAGTTTCCATCAAGGACAACACCTGTATCATAATGCCAACACCGTTTAAACCTTTGTTTTCATAATACCACATAGATCAATATGTATTAATTCCAATGGATGTGACGCAAAATGTTCCTTTGTCTTGACCTCGACTTTTGTCTGTTTTCCATGCCGACAAGATTCTCTATCGTATTGGTAGGTTTTGAGATTTTCAGCATTTCCCTAACTGCTTCCTTGTTGTTGATCTTGACCAAATTGTTGAAATTTATATGTGCCATAACCAGCTATCGTCTTCTTTTACCAAGAAACATCCTTTAGGTGTCTCATCCAAAATATATATGTCGTTTTGAGCTCTACTTGTTGTAGCCACAATTTTACCAAACTTGCCTTTCCTGATTTCACATTTCTTCAAGTTGAATAACACCATGTGTCCTTGATCGAACATCTATCCAACACTAATCAGATTGTGATTCATATTTTCAACCAGAAACACATCCTTTCTTAATTCATCCTTGCTTCCAAGGGTGACTGTACATTCTCCTATGATGTTTGAAGACCCGTCATTTCCAAAATATAATTGTTCCATCCTTCTTTTCTTTCACGGATATGAACTTATTTCTATCTCCAGTCATATGCATTAAGAAACCACTGTCAACATACCATACATTTATGTTGCTTTGAGCCTTGAGAACGAGAGCACACCTTTCAGTCTTCCTTTTCCATACTTGCTTTTTCTCATTTTGCGAGAATTCCTTTGAAGAACTTCCAAGTGTGAAATATTTGGCCAAGTGTCCAAAATTTTTACATTGTAACATTCGACATCATCTCTCAAATGATCAAATATGTTAATATTCTGTTGAGTTTTGAAATATCCATTTATGAGAGATATCCTGGAATTATATTCATTCCAAACATACATGTGACATTCTGCAACTCTATGTCCAAACTTTCCACATGAATAACAATGACCATAAAATATAGGTTGATACCTCGAAGGAAATATTCTTCAAGGAATTGTCTTCCAAGGTTCTTCCTATGAGTCTTGATCTCTCGATCTATCTGGGAGATCTACCTGCTTGGTAGATTTTGTATATCCATCTTCTTTAATTGTCATAGAAGGACTTGAATCCTTTTCAAATTTTTCTTTGTAACCAAGACCAGTCTTGTCGCTACATGATCGTTGGTTGTTGATGAGTTCGTCCAAAGTCTTTGAGCTATTGGCGTAGTTTTGAATAGTTTTTCCATTTTTTACATCCTTTCTTAAAGAAATGATTTTAGCTTCCAATGCTTCTCTTTCCTTGTTGCTTTCCTTTAATTCTTACTCAGTGATTCTCCAATTCATTGTATTCTTCAACCTTGATATTAATATTTAGGACTTGTTCCCTTTCTATCTTTAATTCATCTTCAAGAGTGTTGACATGCTTCTTCTTGGCCTTGAGCTCTTTGATAAACCTTATCACTTCGTTTTGAAATTCAACCTCAGTGATTTCTTCTTCTTCGTCTCCTTCTTCGTCAGGTGCCTCTTGCTTATTGTGCTTAACCATAAACAATACTCTTCCATTGAATTCTTCTTCGTTATCACCGTCTTCTTTGAATGAGGAGCTCTCTTCTTTGGAGAAGAAACTTTTCTTAAACCATTTCTTCTTGCCTTTATTATTGAACTTCCTGGGAATTTTATTTCCTTTCGTAGCAACCTCATTTTTGTGAGGAAATTTGGCTGCAAAATGCCCAACCTCACCACAATCAAAACATATTAATGGAAGTTTACTTTTAAATTTTCCCGTACATGTTCTCATTTGCCACGAGAAATAGGTAAACTCTTTATCTAAGAATTCTTCTTCATCTTCTTCATTTTCCTCATCCTTAGAATTGCAAGTTTTTGCTTTTGAAGTCTAATTGTCCTTACTATTCTTCTTAGATGTGGAAAATGTTGTTTCTAAGTGAGATGTGCCATGCTCTTCTTCAATCCTCATTTCATATGCCATAAAAATTCCATGCAATTAATCTATGTTGAGATTGGTCAGATTCGATCTATCTTCTAAGACAAATACTTTAGGGTTAAATCTTGCTGGCAAGGTTCTGAGGATCTTTTGAACAACAATTTTTCATTTCAATAGGTTCTCCCAAACCTTCCAATGTATTTTTTGTTTCATCAACATGTTGAAAGTATGCAACAATATATTCATCTTCCCTCATTTTGAGTTGCTCAAATTTTTCCCTGAAAATTTGAAGTTTTTCTTCTTTCACCTTTGAGTCACCTGCATATATATTTTCAAGCTTGCCCCATACCTCTTTAGCAGTTTTGCAACTCAATACCTTAAGATAACATATTTGATAAGCCCATTGATAATAAGATCTTTAGCCTTGGTATCATATATCATATTTTTCTTACCTTGTTCATCATGGGTCGATGTGAATCCTTTGTCAACGATTTCCCATACTTCATATCCTTGGACCAGCAAATAAACCTACATTCTTTCACTCCAAAGTGCATAGTTATTTCCATTGAGCAAAGGAACTCTATTCTTAGTATACTCCATGATGTCCTTCTAGTTGTTAGACTATTATTGAAGGAACCAAGCTTTGATACCAATTGCTGGAAAATACTTGGAAGGGGGGGGGGGTGAATCAATATTCCTTAGAAATTAGCACTTTTAAATATTTTCAGAGCATTAGTTAATCTTCAATTATTATTAATGTTTATGCAGTAATAACACTAAATAAAAGAACATGGTGTTATGCATCTGAACACTTTCCAAGGTCGGAAGCGAGCGAAGAAGCTAGGGTTGGAGTTGCAGATAGGGTTTTGGATTCAAGGTACCATGGCAGAGAGTGCAAGGGGGAGTGCTGCTCCCTCCTACAGCCAAGCAGTCTCAGGAGGAAGTTAGGACATGGGAAAGAAACATTTCAAAAAACCTTTGGATAAGATCTCAGAAACCAAAAGTCAGAGAACATGTAGAAGAAGTGATAATCAGGATCAGGAAGGGAATCAACAGGAAACGAGAAAAGAAAAGGAGAATGGAGGCAATAGTGAAAAAATGGCTTCCAGAAAGACTACTGGAGTCTTCAAGCCCAAGTCAGGCACTATTCCTTGAGTCATAAAAAGAGACCCAGCGATACAAGCTCATAGAGATCATATGACGGACCATGCAATCATATACAAGTTCATGGGGCTATGGCCGATGGAAAGGGAATTACATGTCTGGATAAGGAGCCATTGGAAGCCAAAGGGAGAAATACATTTACATCTGGGTTCTAAGGGATTTTTCACAATAGTGTTCGCAAACCTTGAAGACAAATACAAAGTGTTTGAAAGGGGACCCTATTTGTATGCTGCAACAAGACTCTACATGCAGCCATGGATGATGAACTTTGTCTTGAAATGTGAAACATTCACATCAATACTGGTTTGGATCAGACTATATTCCCTTCCTCTGGATTATTGGTTGCCCAAATCTTTGAAAACCATAGGAAACAAGCTGGGACATGTTCTAAAAATCTCAGAGGCAACTCTGAAAGGAAGATATACCTCCTTTACCCGAATATGTGTGGAAATGGATCTATCTGGAGCCCTACTGAAAGTGATCATTTTAGAATTATATAATGAAGAATGGGTGCAGATAGTGGACTATGAGAACATACCATTTAGATGCTACAAATGCCATGAACATGGGCATCTATACATAGATTGCCCCACAATCAACAAGGAAGATAACCAAAAAACCACTAGGGAGAGAGACCATGATGGTTTCACCAAAGTTGGGAGTAAAGGAAAATGAGGAAAGTGTTCACACAAGAAGATAAATGAAGAAAGACACACAAGACAAAACAACTTCAAGATCTTGGAGGAAGAAGAGGGGCGCAAGGAGACAGTCCAAGACATGGATAATGTAACAAAGGAACAGGATAGGGTAGCTAACATGGAGGATATCACAGTAGACAGCCAGCAAAAGGATGATCTACCAAGCTTGATGGAGATCAGTAGGGACCAGGAGATGACTCCAAGTGAAGCAGGAACAGAGGACCATGAGCTACAAGAAATTCTAGATAAGGAAAATCTAGATCTAGAGAAATTTTGGGAACAAGGAAAAATAATAAGGGTGGACTCCTTGCCAAAAGAGGACTATTATAGAGTACAATAGCTCTTTCTCTAGAGGTCACAAGTGAAGGGAGTTAGATTTAAAAGAAACCATGAAAGCTAGGAGCCAAGTGGGGTCAAGATGATGGAGAATCCTTAGGCACAATCTCCAAAGAACTCAGGAAGGAAAAGAGGAAGAAAGAGGTAGAATGAACTGCTGAACAAATGTGGAAAACTATTGATAAACTCAAGTAAGATGAAAGATCTTACTAGTTATTCCTTTACTAACCTTTCTTAATGAGGTTCATAACCTGGAACATTAGAGGAATAGAGAATAAAAGGAAACAAAGAAATATTAGTAATAGAATGAAAGAAGAAAAATCAGACATGGTTTTTAGTCAAGAGACAAAATGTTCAATGGAAAAGATAAGAGATATTCATAATAAGTGGTTATCCAAATATGAGTATTTAGAGGTTAAGGAAAATCACTCGGCGGGGAGGGGGGGGGGGGGATTCTCACTTTATGGGACCCATAGAAATTGGAAATTATGGATGCTAAAGCATCTAGGAACTATCTCTCCCTAATATGTCAACTTATAGGGGACAAGGAGATATACATGATTAAAAATGTTTATGGACCTCAAAAGTAAGAAAACAATCTCAAGATTCTCACTTCCCTGGAGGAACTCAGAGCGAGACATCCCATTTTGCCCTGGATCATTGCAGGAGATTTCAATATGATATGATCTCTTTCGGAAAAAAAAGGAGGCACTAGATAGCTAAGCAAAGACTCCACGGCCTTCCAGAACTTCATTATGAACATGAAGCTGGTGGAAACTGAAACAATTAATGGAATCTTCACTTGGAACAACAAAAGGGGAGGGGCCCATCAAGTGGCTTCCAAATTTGATAGATTCATGATTTCAAAGGACCTCTTTCTCTCAAGACTTGCCATGATAGCCTTCGTTCTTCCCTTTAGAGGATTAGATCATTGGTCTGTACAATCGAAGCCACCTTTATGGGCACTCCAAGAAACAGACCTTTCAGGTTTGAAAATGCCTAGCTCTCACATCCTAATTTCACTAATAACATTGAGGCATGGTGGAGAGAGGAGTTGAATATTCATGGCACAAATATGTCGATACTCCAACAAAAACTCAAACATATTAAATCTCGTCTTAAGGTTTGGAAGAAAAATGAATTTGGAGACATCTTCAAAGCCAAAAGAGAAACCAAACTGAAGCTCCACGAGCTCAATTAGATCATCATCACAGATGGCTTCACCAAAGAGCGGCAAAAATTAACTGACCCTCTGCTAGAAGAATGGGAGAATCGATGCTCACAAGCAGAAATTTTTTGGAGGTAGAAATCAAGAATAAAATGGATTAAAGAGGGAGAAAGAAACACAAAATTCTTCCACAAAACCACTATGGCTCACAGGGCACACAACAGAATCACAAAGATCAAAGATTCTCAAGGCATTGAGCTTGTTTCTCACAGTGATATGGAATCGGTCCTTGTTCATCACTTCTTCAAAATTGCAAAGGAGCCTCTGGAGGATAGATCTAGGTTCATTGACCATTTCACTCAGTATATCCCTCAACTGGTTACCAAAGACAACAACCACAATCTCAACAGGCCAGTTTCGGAAGAGGAGGTCATTGAAGTGATTAATAAAATGCAGAGTGGAAAAGCACCTGGCCCGCATGGATTCACTGTAGACTTTTTCAAGGTCAAATGGGAAACTGTCAAACATGATATCCTCGAGGTTGTGGAAGACTCAAGAAGATCCAAAAAGGTTCTAATGGCTCTGAATGCATCCTCCATAGCTTTGATTCCAAAGCAGGAAAATGCCATGACTCTGGATGGTTTTCAGCCCATAGCCTTATGTAATGTGGTGTATAAAATTATCTCCAAAGTAATAGCTAATCCACTCAAACCACTTCTATCTCATATCGGAGGAGTAAATAGGCTATGTGGAGGGAAGACAAATCCTCAACAATATCATCCAAGCTCATGAGGTGGTACACTCTCTCAAAAGCAACAAACAAGCCAGCATGATCATTCAGTTGGACCTCGCGAAAGCCTATGACAAATTGAGTTGGGTGTACATAAGAGTAATTCTAAAAGCCTATGGTTTTGATTAGAATTGGATAAGATGGGTTATGGAATTAGTTACCTCAACCAGTTTTTCCATACTTCTTAATGGAGCTCCATCAAGAACCTTCACTCCCTCCAGAGGGCTCAGATAAGGAGATACGCTTTCACCATTCCTGTTCGTCCTCATGATGGAAGGGCTAGGTAGAGCGATTAAAATGGAAAATGCTGAAGGAATAATTTAGGGTATCAAACTCATCGTAGATGGAGAGGCAAACACCCATCAACAATTTATAGATGATACTATGTTGTAGGGCATACTTGTAGTCAGGCAGGCTAGAGCAATCAAAAACATCTTAAATGACTTTGCTATGGTAGCAGGCACTGAGGTAAGCCTTAACAAGTCCAAAGTTGTTTTCTTTAACAATAATATTGCTATTCAGATAAATATTACCAGAATTCTTGGATTTCAAAGAGAACAGCTACCTTCCAAATATCTTGGTATTCCTCTTACTGACAAACCGCTAAGCAAGAAAGTGTGGGAACCAATTTTAAATAAACATCAGGACAAGAAAAAAAATGGACATGCAGATCATTAAATTTGGTAGGACGCCTTGTGCTCACACAGGCGGTCTTGCAAGCCATTCCCATTTTTATGTTTTCAGCTCTTCCTGCTCCTCAAGGTATTAAGCAACTAATAAGAAGCATACAAAGGGATTTTCTGTAGGGCAGAGAGGAAGAGAAAAAGAAGTGGGCTTTAGTAGCCTGGGACAAACTCTGCAAGCCCAAGAGCCATGGTGGATTGGGGCTTCATGATCCTGAGACCCTCAGCAAAGTCTCAGGAGGCAAGCTTTGGTGGAGATGGATTAAGGAATTGAATGCCCCCTGGGCTAAGCTTTGGAAACAAAAAATGCCAAACACTGGCAGGAGAAGGATCACATTAGAATGTCAGGGCAAATCAGAGGTTCCCATATTTGGAACCTTGCCTGGGAAAACAAAGACATTGTTCAACACCAATGTTTTTGGGAAATTAGAGCAGGGGATCTTGCTCGATTTTGGGAGGATAACTGGCAACAGGAACCCAGCCTCTATAGAGATGAATTTGCAGATCTAAAAAATGACACAGACAACAAAGGTATGGTTCTAGTTAAAGACTTCTAAGATCAGGGAAGGAATAATGGAAAATGGAGGAAGTGGAAAGATTTGGGATACAGTGATGAAAACCAGCTGAAAACCAAGGCAGAAGCCCTCACCCAAGAGCTAGAGCATAGAAGGATTCTTGTTTCTTCCTCAATGGATCAATTAAGATGGGGAAAGAACACTAAAGGCAACTTTAACCTCAAAGAGGCCAAACAGGAAGTCACAGGATTTAATTTTGTGAATCCTGATCAGATCTGGAAGAAGCTTTGGAAAAGTCCGCATTGGATGAAAATAAAGCTTTTCATCTAGCTAGTGCATCAAAGGAAGATATTAACTTGGTAGAATCTCCTCAAGAAAGGCTGTATTGGTCCTTCCAGGTGCTACCTTTTTGGCACTCATGAGGAGACAATTGAACACCTTCTCAACCTCTTTCTTTTCACTTCCAAAGTGTGGGACTAGGTGGCTGCTATTTTTAGACAAACTGATAGGGATAGTCTCAGCATATCTAACACTCTAAAGAACTGGAGGTATAAAGAACTAGAGGAAGAAATTCTCAGGGAATGAAATAATTAATAAATCCTGGATTTTGGTTCCAAGTGTTTTCATCCGGCATGTGTGGAAATAATGCAATAGTCAAATCTTCAAAAACAAAACACACAGGCCCCAACATATAACTGAGCACATTCTAAGGCAACTCAAAGACACAGTAAGAAGCTTGCTGAGGACCCTTCCTAAGTATCCTCCCTTGCCCCATGAGGAGATAATTTTACTTCACTTGGGTCTCCAGTCTATTAATCCTCTGGGAATAATGAAGACAGTGAGCATTTTAAACACGTGTGCTACCATCTAAAAGCCACCTCCGTATGGTTTCTTAAAGGTTAATGTTGATGGAGTAGCTAAGGGAAACACAGGATTAGTGGGCTTTGGGGGTGCCATGAGAGACGATCAGGGACAAATACAGATAATCTTCCATCACCAGTTGGGGAAGGCCACAAACAACATGGATAAGCTCATGGCATTAGAGCAATGCTTGGAAATCCTGGTGAATTCAAGTTCACACAATGTTATAATTGAAGCAGATTCGGAATTAATCATTAGAGCGGCTAAAAAGATTAGCAATGGAACTTCTCCAGACAAAGTGTCGAAGCATTGGAAGCTCTTGCAGGTTTTTTACCGCATCTATTGTCACCTATGAACCCTTAAAACTGTCATATTTTCTCATGTGAAAAGGAAGGCTAATATGTTAGCGGATCGTTTGGCAAATGGAGTCACAGATAGGGACAGGGATTCTAGGTATGCTTGGGATTCGCTTCCCCCAGGTAAATTGCAGGAGGAATGTCTATGTCACGCTACCCAGTATATGGATCTATGGACTCACAAGTTGGATAAGAGGAACCCTGAAGACCAGCGGGAGGTTGGAGGACTCCACACAGTCTAACCCGCCATGGTTCGGTTATTTGAATTACTGGATCCCCTTTGATTGAATGATGAACGGTTTGACATGTATTGCTCCATGGGGAGGGTAGCCCTCATCATTTGGCTTAGGTGGTGGTTGACAGAGAATTCAGGTGAACAACATTAGCTCAGGTATAGCCCAATGGAAGGAATCAAGGGAAAACACATGGAAAAAGGATGTGTTTGTTTTTATGCGAGTCAACCGGTCCAATACCACAAGCGGTATATCAGGCAGGGTCTGAACAGTCTCTGGTTTTTCTATGTTTGGCTCTGATTCCAATCTTTGAGCGAGACGTGGTAGAACGAGGAGAGAGAAAATTGTCTTCATCGGGCAGTTAACTCTCGTGTTTCTCGTTCTTCTGATATCCACTATGACTCTTGGATCTTAATCAATGGATCAATGGTGGCGATTGTTTGTGCGTTGTGGTCGGACCCGAAAAATGTTTAGAGTGTTATGCTTTAACTTCTATTGGGTCTGTCTGTCTGTTTGTTAATTTTCAGTTGACTTGTGGTGGGACCTCTTGTGGATCCATGGCGGGTTATGGACTTGCCCTCCAAGGTTTTCTTGGCTCCTTGTGCTTTGTTTGGTGGTTCTCCCCAATTTTCCGGTTCGGGTTCTGATAGTTTTGGGTGATTGGTGGGTTTGGCCTGCCCGACTAATTGTTGAACTCTCGCAGAACGGGTGTGGCTCCTTGTAAATTATGTACATTTGACTAAGTTTAATGGAAGGTCATACTCTTACTTGATAAAAGAAAACAGTAAATAAAAGAAAAAAATAGGAACAAAAAAAATAGGTGGAAAACCCCCTCCAGGTCAAAAACCACCGAACACTTTTCTAATAAATTCTTTAATCTTCAGCCCCAAATGAAATGAAAGCAAAAACTTCCTAGAATTTTAGAAATAATTCTTCTCCAGCTCCCACTGGAAGGACGCCCCAATGCCCTAGTTTCTTCCATAGTTAACTGAATGGATGCCTCAACATCCTAGACCAACCTACCACCCTGAAGTGTTCATAGGCTCCAACCTGTAGGTTACTTCATGCACCAACCTAGCACCTCCCTGCCACCCTATAATCACTGAAATGAGAGAAGAGTGTGGATTCCCGTACCACGAACAATGATCCATGATGCAATATGATTTACAATGATTTTGACCGAACACCCAATCACACTATGACCTGCAACCCAACCATGACATCATCCCAACAAAGACTCTTATACCTCCCAATAATGCCTTTTTGAATCTAGGAATATTGATGCTTTTACAATAATGACTCTTCCAATGATGACACTTTTACAAATGACTCTTTTACAACTTTACAATGATGACTCTTGGCCTTGACACTTCTTCACAATATGCAGATGGTTGTCATGTCTTCAGAGGATGTCTCGTTGACTCTTGGCCTTGATACTTCTTCACAATATGCAGATGGTTGTCATGTCTTCAAAGGATGTCCCGCTGCAATTCCTCCTTTTATTTGATACTTCATCTCTTGAATTCTTGCTTGAATTTTTACTTGAATCTTCTTCTACTTGCATGCAAAATTTGCCCTACGAAACCAATCCCAAAACAAAAGAAATTACCCTTCAACTTACCTCTGCCTGCAAAACACATGTAAGTGCATAAAAATGAATAAATACAAATTAAAATTACAATGTGTACCTGAAGTGTGCTTGTCACTTTTGTTGTTGACTTGTTATAGCAGTAGAAAAAGACTCTTGATATAGGTCTGGACTCTATGCAATACTATATCCAAAACTGACCTAAAGATATATACAATAAAAACTAATGACAGACCCTATACTTGTGATGGACCAAGTTCTAAGTACAACAATAGAGACCATTCTATAAACTATGACAAGACAAGTAACATGAACTTACAACATCATATAGATTTAGCATACTTGGTGTAGTATCAAGAATAGGGCATCTGAAATGTGGTATCAAAACTAACTATGACATATAGAGACATAGAGATATAACCGAGACCCTGTATATACTTACATTGTCTTGCAAAAACATATGTCAGAGATGATGCTCAAAATTAAAATTTAAACACTTAATCATGCATGCCTTGCTGTAGGATACTTACCCTTGATTGTTGATGTGTGATCCTTACTGTAGTGATCCTTGAATGCATGCTTTTTCTTGCCTTCTAGGAGCTCCATATTGAATCTGTTGTATCTATGTAATTTTGGATCTCCAAGGTCTGAAATTTCATCCTATAGTATCCCTCTAATTCCTCTTTGCAATCCCACAGGTCTGATTAATATTGGATTCTTCAAGAAAGAGTTATGCCCAATCTCCCATGATGGCCTGATTATAGCCTGGTTCAGTAGAGCGAACTTGTACGAAGTGCCACGTGTCATTGTTACGACCTTCAACCCTAAAAATGCTACTCAACAAACTACAGTCTGTCCTATTTTTGTGACCATTTACCAAATTTGAATCCAATTCTCAAAGAAAAAGTTATGATGATTTTCCCAACGTCACCTATTTGACATGGAATTCGAAAGCCTACAAAAACCATAACTTCCTCAGATCATATCTCCGAAAATATAGTGAACCAAGATCTCAAATTTTGTCACAAGGTTCATCAAGATTTTGGATCAAATGGGTTTTAATTTCATCTTTGCAGAAAAAAATTATAGTGAAAATGCCACGATGACCTGTTTGAAGCCACAAAATCCCTATAAGAGGAGGATATGACAGTCATTATTTATATGAATGTCTTGAGTTGAGAGCGTCCTCAAAAAGTGAACATTGGAGGGATTTTAGGAGAAAAAAATATTACTAATTATTGACTATTCAATGACCACAAAAAATTATGGGTGGCATGCCACAACCCCATAGGGTTTTATCCCACTAACTGGGGTTACTAACTTCAAACTCAAATAACTCTCAAACCGCAAAGAACTAGGAAGCATACCATATATCAACAGAAAGATCTCAATGAGTAGAATCCATCAAGAAGATATTTGATGCAAAATAGTATGTTTTTTCAAGTCAAATGTTCCTTGCAAGATCAGGGAGCCCCTGGTGCTGGTTAGGTTGACATCAATGACAACCACTGATCAACATTTTCTCATACAAATAATCTTCCATCTGCATCTTCCATAACGGGTAGTTTTAGCTGTTAAATTTTTTGACCCTAAACCTACCATCTTCTACCATTTCTCCTACTCAAACCAGGAACCCTTATCCCCTACGAGTTTATAAGCCAAATAGACCTTCGGCTCCGATACCAGTTTTTAGAAAAATATATATTATAGAGCAATGGAACACATAAAATATTGCATAAATATAAACACATAAGACAAGAGAGACACAGATATACATGGTTCACCCAATTTGGGCTACGTCCACGGAGAAACAACCAGTCCTTCCTTTTATATTATCTAGAAAAATGAAGAGATACAACCTACAATAGGTCTGTTGTAATTCTCTCTTCGCTCTCACACAATCTCCTTTTTTTTCTATTTCACAATACATATCTACATAGCTGCAATGCAATTACCTTATATATAGTGAGGGGTTTCCTTCTAAGGCAAAAAACCCTAAATTTAACATAACTTCCACCGTCAGATTTTCACTTAATGAACGACCCAGATTGACTATGAAATTACAACATTTTACAAGGCAATTTTACATCTATTTTTAGCTTCGGGGGTGCTGCCCCCGATCCACCACCAGGGGGGGCTCTAAAGAATCGTCATTACCCCCCTGGTGGCACGAAAAAATGGGTGGCATTGTCACCCCATTACGAACTGGGGTCCAATGTGGCGACAGCTTTGAATAAAGAAGATAATCATGCTCCACACCCAACAATCCTCACGACCTTTCCATTTCAAAACAAATTCCATGCCTATAAGCTACTAAAGCAAGCACACATTGAGTACTGATAATGTAATATTGAACCAACTGTGAGTTTGAGCTTCAATTCAATTCGATAGAACTTCAATTCAAACTTGTGACAACTGAAAAAATGTGAGAAACACCCCTTCCATCAGCGCTATCTACGTCATTAACTATTTGTCATTTTGCATAAAAGTCAATATTGTTACATAACCGAGGGGAGGTATTAACATGACAGCATGGAGGTGATATGACATTCACTAGGCAAGCGTTACATATTAAAACTGCATGTGAGACTAGCATTACATATTAAACTGGAGTGGTGGGTATTACCATGCAAGGACAACATTTATATAACAGAACGATGTATATATTAATTTGATGCAACACAACCATAGTCACGGTGTATAGTCATGGTGTACACGCAAACATAATTTCACTTACGTGGAGGAGGTATTATGGTGCGCAGTTAGGAGAGTATAACTATATGGAAGGAGAGGCATTAACCAAGCAACAATCATGGTAACGCAGTATCATGCAACACAGTAATACCGACTCACAATCACTCCATGTCAAACAACACAATGTTCACCAAATACACAGTCAACACATTACCGTTCAACGCAGAATACCATTCAATGCAGAATATGTATCGAATATGTCTGGCTGCAATACATACTTACTTAACTCATGGCACTCATGACACGGTCATCTCAGTATTCCACGCAATGCAGACTTTAAAGGTCGTTTTATTTTCTATCAAACGTAGAGCATACTTTGTCCAGCACCACACTCCGACATGAAAGGTTTATGTGTATTCAATGGGCTCCAACAGACCACATTTTCACTAGAAACACTAGGTAGAGGAAAGTGTAGGATAGTTGTCTTCATGGAATGAATCGCCTCATGTTCAAAATGCAAAGAGGCCACAAGGCACGAATATGCCTTGCTCTGATACCATGTTAAACACATACATGGTGAAGGCAAAATATGAAGGACAAGCATTGAATACATCTATTATTCACATGATATACATTTATAATACTTAATTATGACCCCTGGTTTCCATATGCCAAGTGGTCTATTTGACTCCCTTTAACTGTTTACATTCCACACCAACCCTTAGAGGATTAGCTATCCAACATTTATGTTTATTTTTTTATATATATAAAAATATTTACATTTCTAGCTAAGGTTAAGTAAAATGGACTATTGCAACCCCTCCACCTTGGGGGAACATCGTCCTCGGTGTTCTCTATCCACATACATAGAAAACATGATAAATAAAGGAACCAACATCATATTGTCCTTGTACCTTTATATTTACAGATCTTTACATTATTTACATATGCACATTTGCCTTAAACAAAAAAAAAAAATGGATAAGTTGTCCTCATGGCATCATCCATTTCCCAAGTGGCTTCCTAAGGCCCAAATTGCTTCCATTGCACTTCGACTTTCTCTATTGCTCGATTTTGAAGCATGAGACTCCTAGGGTCTAGTACGCACATTATCTCTAGATGGAACTTTCCCTATGTTTCCACCTATAACACACACGAATCAATCACATGATTAGAGTCCCGAAATATCTTTAAAGTAAAGAAAAATGAAAGACATCATGGATTTTAACCGATAAAGATAGGGCTAGATTATAAGCTACTGGTCCAATCCTTTCAAGGATCTCAAATTGCCCACAATATCGTGGTGCCATATTAGCAGATGATCCTATCTTCAAGGAACCCTTCTTGGATTTAATCCACAAGTAGACATATTACCCAACATGAAACTCCTTGTGCACCCTATGTTTGTTCGCCTAATTGAGTCTACCTATCATGTGCCACCATTAAATTATGTTTGATGGCCTACATTTGTTGCTCCATACCCTTGATAATATTAGGTCCAATTAGGGTTCGACTTATTGGATCACTCTAGCTGAAAGGATTACTACATCTCCTCCAATATAATGCCTCGAATAGGATCATATTTATTGTTATAGGCCATTTTGTCACATCTGGTCAATATGCCTATAAACCGAATGAATCAACATCCGTGAACATGTTTTCATCATCACTACATGAAGCCCTAAGCATGACCTTTCCATAAATTCTAAGTTTCTAGGATTAACTTCTCAAAATCAATGTTTTTAGCCCCAACTCACCCTTCCCCTTTAGTCACCTACGTTCAATGCTAGTTGCTCCTTTCTGCGCTAGTGCTGTTTAGTAATAGTTACTCCTTATTGAGAGTGTATTGCTTCTCAAAATTCGGGAAAATTAAAAATATTTATAAAACTTCCTCTTACAAAATCTTCTAGGGGTTGTTTTAACCATTTACCTTGGAAAAGAAGCTCAAGTCCTATATAATCCTACCTTGGAGACTTCACTTCTTATCCCTTGAGTTCATCCTCCCATCATAAGTGGATCTCAAGCTCATTATGATGAATCCTAAACTACCATCCCTCTCCTATAAATTTACCTCCATCTATAACATCGAGGTTGGCTTTTGGAGACTGATTATGCCCTCATGTTGCTGCTTTGAATCTAAAGGAGCCATACTCTTCATGCATTAGGGTGGCATTGAGGTGTGCTTTGTGATAAGGAAGGACAAGTCAATTTGGGGAGATCTCTACATGATCAACTACTATTTTTGGTTGTAAACTCTCTTCTATTTCTAATAATACAAAGAGTATCTTGTTTTCCTATATGTGTTGTGTTACATTTACATTCATGTATCTCAATGCCTTTCTAATTCATTGAATAGATTAATTTAATTATGCTACATAGGTGTTGTGGATCCTTGGCTTTTTTTAGTTTCATGTGTAGGTTCTAATTATAGTAATCGAAGCTACAATTGGAGCTTACAAGCAAGGAGAAAATTAAAGTTTGTGACAGATTCCAAGTAGGCTTATTTCCCATTCTTCAATTTATCTAAGGAAAACTCTATATTATTTTCCTTATGTTGTTCTAGCCCAGTCCACTAGGTCTAGGGAAATTACTTTTGTTTGCAATCGTAAATTTTGCATAACATTTATGGATTCTTGGTACCCATTATTGTATGTGAATTCTACAAGCGGAAGATATTATTCCCACTTTTTTTGCTGGTGCATCACACACATCATCAAAATTTCTTTGAGGATCATGTTCACCCCCTCTATTTTCCCATCCTACTATAGGTGATAGGCGGTATTGAATACTAATTCAGTCCCTAAACCTGCAAAAATATCCTTCCAAAATTTTAAAGTGAACTTAGCATCCCTATCCAAGATAATTTTCTTAGGAACACCATGCAACCTCACAATCTCTTTTATAAAAATATGAGCCACCTCAATTCTTGAGTTCGTAGAGTTCATAGATTTGATCGCGACAAAGTGAGCCACTTTTCCCAATTTGTCAATTACCACCATGAATGCATCATGTTGCTTGGAGGTCTTTGGTAATCCGGTGATGAAATCGCTGGAGATTATCTCCCACTTCCAATCTAGGATGGGAATGGGTTGCATTAGTCCTATTGGATATTTTCATTCATTTTTCACTTTTTGGCATTTCACGCATTAACTATGAAATCAGCCACTTCCTTCTTCAAATTTGGCCAATAATAAAACTTTCTAATGGATGTGAGATTCTTTTGGTATCCTTGATGGTCTGAATATGTCTTCTCATGCAACTCCTTCAATATGCACCTTTTTAGATTAAAGTCAATTGATACGTAGATTATGTGCTTGAATCTAACTATGTCTTTGTCTATGAGGTGATATTCCTCATCTTCACCTTCTTGGTCCAACTTTTCCTTGATTTTTCAGTACTTTTCATCATGTTGTCCTACAATTTTGACCATTTCTACTAGGTTTATTTTGTAAGAACTTATGGCTTCCAAGTGATTTTCTTGAATCATTCAGCTGAGTGCATCAGCAGACTTATTTTCCTTACCTTTTATATACCTTATTTCAAAGTCAAAGTTTCTAAGGGTGGCTAGCCATCTAAATTGTTTTGCATTCAATTTGGGTTGAGTGAAAAAATACTTGAGATAATTCCTCCACATATTCAATGCATGAATGATGGCAGCTAACTCTACATCATGAATTACGTAATTTGTCTCATGCTCATTTAGCTTCCTTGACTCATAGAAAACCACCTTCCCTTCCTACATCAAGACTCCATCGAGCCCTTCCTTGCAAACATTCATGCATACTACAAAATCCTTATCAGGATATGCAATCCTTAACGCTAGTGCTTTTGTGAGAAACTATTTCAATTGCTCAAAACTTGTTGCATGCTCCTCTGTCCATTCAAACTTCCCTCCTTTTCTTTGCAAGGATGTGATAGGGTGACCTAACTTGGAGAAGTTTGGATGAATATTTTGTAGTATCCTGCCACTCCCATGAATGACATGACCGCATCCATGTTCTTTGGTGTTGTTCATTCTATAATAGCTTTAATATTCTCTGGGTCAATTTCTACTCCCTTCCTCGAGACAACATGTCCCAAGTAATAACTTTTGGGTTGGAAGAACTTACATTTATTAAGATTTGCATAGATCTTATGCTATCTCATCAATTGCAATATTGTAGCTAGGTGTTTCTCATGCTATTCTTCTATTTTTTAATACACCAATACGTCATCAACAAAAATATGAAAAATTTGGCCAAATAAGGACACAATATGTTATTCACTAGACACATGAAAGTGGTAGGGGAATTAGTAAGCCCAAAGTGTTATGAAACCAACTCACAAAAAGATAGAAAAGATCACTGAATGCCTTAGAAATAAGCCTCCTCAAGGGGGAACCTCCTTTACATTACACAAATGAACAATTCTTGGATGCTACAAATGACAAGAACTCCTTTCTATATATAGGAGTTTATGGGGCCATAATATAATCAGAGTCGGCATAACAATAATAATGTAAAGGCACAATAATAACAATAGTGGGCTTCTATGGGGCACAATAATAACAATATGGGGACTACATGGGTACATACAATATAAATAGGGGTTGTACTATAACAAAATAAGGGGTTACACTAGTAGTATAGGGCCTAACATGCCCCCTCTCCTTCAAAAAGTCTTTTCCTCACTCTTGAGTAAGTTCTTTGGATGCTTTTGGTATAAAAATTCTTGTCCCTTCATTGAATCTTCAGGCAGGTAATGTTCTTCACACTTGAATGAGAATACTCTGAAATTGATCGATAATCGAGTTGTTCGGGTTCTTGTTTCTATGACTGCTACCAAAGTTTCCAACTATGAATTTTTCCTTCTCTTCAAGGTTAGGAAATATTGTTTGGATTGGGCCTTCTGCAACTTTGAATGAGTGGGCCACACCTTCTTTGTCCTTCTTCCATTCATCCCTTGCTGAGATTCATTATCCATTGGTTGGATAATAGAAATAGCACAAAACAATGCTTCCACATCCTCATCCTTTCTTGAGAGTGCATATGCAACAACATTTTTCTTCCCTTTTTGTATATGATTTCAAAGTCATAACCCAACATAATTGTGACCCTTTTTTTTTGTTCTCCTAAAAATAATATTTGTTCTAAAAAGTATTTAAGACTATCATGATCCATTTTTACCTTGAAGTTTCTTCCCATTAGGTAAGGTCACCATTTCTTAAGTGCATGTAATATTGCAAACATTTCCTTCTCATAAATCACTTGCTTGAGATGTAGCCGTAAAAATACCCAGTCGCCTACATCAAAACTTTTTTCACTGCAATGTTGATTTTCATGTTGTTTCATTCGATTTTGCACCAAAGTGGCATTATCCTTTAAAAGTTGGAGAACTTGTTGTCGATGCTCGATGTGATATTTTTCACTGCTTGAACCTTTTTCTTCTTGATATGTCTTTCTATCTTGAGAGTTTGAGTGGTAATTTCTTCCAATGCCTTACTAGATATGGTCGGATTCATTTCTTGATGCTCGATGTGATCTTTCACTTCTTGAACATTTTTCTTCTTGATATGTCCTTCTATCTTGATAGTTTGCGAAGCGGTAATTCCAACCAATGCATTACAATATATGGTCTGATTCATTTCTTCTTTCTCGACGTGATCTTTCACTTCTTGAACCTTTTTCTTCTTGATATGTCCTTCTATATTGAGAGTTTGAGGAGTGGTAATTCTTGCCAATACTTTACAATATATGGTCGGATTCATTTCTTCTTTCTCTGGGGTTGGTTCTTGGTGTATATCCTCTTCTTTTGATGTTTGTTGATCCTTTTCTTCCTACTCTTCACAATCAATGTAAAATAATTTCTTCTCAGCACACTTATGACCTTTAATGTATTTGTTATCACAATTGTAACAAAGTCCTTTTGCTCTTTTTTCTTCCAATTTGTGTGGTGTCACTCTTGTAGGTTGTGGAAGGCTAGGAGAAACAACACTTTCATCTTTATAGTTGTGAAGGGTAGAATTCCTTGTTTCCATAATTTTTCTTTCCACTTTTCTTTCCAACATGAATGCCTTCTCCAATGAATCAGGTTCCCAAAGACAAACCTCATGTTGAATGTTATCCTTTAAAGTCCCTATGGAAAAATCAATCATCTTCTTCTTTGGAATATCATTTTCCCTTATATTCAATTTTTGAAAGCCCTCAATGTGCTCTTCCATTGACCACTTTTCTTTGAGATTTATCAATTGGCTAAAGAAGGTGTTTCTCTTTTTATCTTCACAATGTTCTATCATTTCCTCCATGAAAATTGACCACGTAACAAGTGGTTTACGAGAACAAATCCCTTTATACCATAAAAATTGATCCGGTTCTAAATATGAAGATGCAATACATACCTTTTGTAACAACTTCACCTCATGTAGATCAAAATATTGCTCCATTTGTAGTATCCAATTTATCGTATCCTTGCCATCAAACTTCCTCACATTACCTTTTCTTTATTTTAGGAGATCAATCTTGAAACGGTTGTCGCTCTGTAATTTTATATTTTCCAGTTTTGAAATCACGACCTGCAGTAGCCCTCTGTGTCCTATTTCCAATGCCACTAGTCTAGTCAAAATTGGATTTTCCAAGAAAGAGTTATGCACAATCTCCCAAGATGACCGGATTATATACCTTTTCAGAAGAGCGAAATTTTATGAAGTTCTATGTGTCACTATTTTGACCTTTAGATCTAAACAATATACATAGAAAACTACAATCTGTCCTCTTTCTATAACATTTAATGAAATTTCAATCTGATGCTCAGAGAGAAAGTTATGACGATTTTCCCAAGGTCACCTGTTTAAGATGTAATTCGGGAGTCTACAAAAACTCTAACTTCCTCAGATCATATATCCGACAATATAGCCAGAAAAGATCTGAAATTTGGACCCAAGGTTTATCAAGATTTTGTCTCAAATGGGTGTTTTCTTAGCTTCTGAAATGGCGCAGAAAAAAAAGTTATAGCGAAAATTTCACGAAGTCCTGTTTGGAGCAGTGAAACACTAGAATCCAAGCTTTGATACCAAATGTTATGAAACTAGCTCACAAAAAGATAGAAAAGATAGATGAACACCTTAGAAATAAGCCTCTTCAAGGGGGAACCTCCTTTACATTACACAAATGAACAATTCTTGGATGCTACAAATGACAAGAACTCCTTTCTATATATAGGAGTCTAAGGGCTCATAATATAATCAAAGTTGACATAACAATAATAATGTAAGGGCACAATAATAACAATAGTGGGCTTCTATGGGGCACAACAATAACAATATGGGGACCACATGGGTGCAACAATATAATAAGGGGTTGTACTAATAAGAATAAGGGGTTACACTAGTAGTATAGGGGCCTAACACAAAGGGTACCACTGCGAACGCATAGTGCCCATATATTATCCTAAAGGTAGTCTTGTGGGTGTCTTCTTATTTAATGTGCACTTGATGATACCCATACCTCAAATTGACATTGGAGTATACATTTTCTCCCTTTAGTTGATCGAATAAATCATCATTTCGTGATAATTGATACTAATTTTTAATATTCACTTTGTTCAACTTCCTGTAATCAATATAGAGTCAAAGCATCCAATCCTTCTTCTTTACAAACAATACTAGATCTCTTAATTTTGTAACCGGAGAACCCACAGTAATAACCATTTTTCATCAGCGTTTCAAATCCCAATAGGGATCCATCATCAGGACATTCTTGAATGATGATAGTAGAAGAGCTTGAATGAGGAAATTAAATAGTTTTTAATAGTTTGAAGTGGGAAGATTAAATGAATGTTAGCTGCTTTAATCATTTTTATCTATTTTTATTTATTTATTTTTTATTTAATTTTTAAATTTTTAATTTTTAATTAATTTTAAGAATTTTATGTATTTTTCAAAAGATTATAATAAAATACTTTGAAAGTTTACTCATTAATTATTTAAACAATCCTATTAAATGTTTTAAATTTATTATTAAGATTTTAATACAGTTAATAGATTCAATAGTAGATCCAAATAATAATTAATCAAAATTATTAAAATAAGTATTTATTATTTGAATTAATATTCAATATCTATTAAAATATTTACATATTATTGTTAATGGGTAGTCCCTTTTCTGGTGGTTCTCACTGTAATTCCAACACCTTAATGGCTCCTTTACTTTTTCTCCTCATTTCTCTACTACTCATTGTTGTGTATTCCTTTTATCAACTCGATTGATTCTCTGCTAAGATCGATTCATGATGGTTCGAAGCTTACTTTCCTTTTTATCTGTGAATTTATTGGGCCACTTATTCCCATTTCTAATACCACTTGTTGCTCTACATTCACCTTTAGTTTCTAGCCTACACTTTGCTTGATTGTAGTGATGCTTCAGCTTCTTAATGACATCATTCAGTGTTAAAGGCTCCATAATCTCGATCCTGTCCCTGAAGGTCATAGGAAATCCACTAATGAAACTTTGAGCTTTACCCTTCTCATCCTTGAGTTATGTCACATATCTCAATAATTCTAGGAATTTAGTGACGTACTCATCATCCCCCATTTTCTCCATCTTGAGTTCATAGAAATGTTTTTTCTTACTATCATAGTAACTTTCTGACAAATATTGGTTTTTAAAGAGTTTCTCAAATTCATTCCAATTTATTTCTTCTTCAAGAATTCCTCTGACATTTTTTAGGTCCTCCCACCAAATATTTTCCTTTCCTTTCAAGTTATAGGTGGGAATATTGGCCTTCATATTTTTAGAATAAAATCATGGATTCTAAAAAAATTCCTCATTCCCAGTATCTAAGCTTTTGTATCTTCTGATTTCTTCATTTCCCCATCAAATGTGGGAAGTTTGTTTTTCCTAATTTCCTCTAGAATGAAATCTATTCCTCTCCTCCTCCAATGGTGGAGACAAGAGTCACAATGGTGCCTCCTGGTAATAGAGTTGGATGGTCTACTAGAAGGATGCACATACATACAGGTTTCTCCTTCTAGGGTGCTCAGTGGTACATTTCCTTTCACAGTGTCCTCACTTTATTTTACATCCCTCTTCTTGGGCCAGCTACCATCTTCCCCATTTGTATTCCCCTCCGAGCCCCAAAGGCTTCTCTTATTTCTACGACTAGCCCTTGGCTTAGCCTGTTTCTATCTCTGCAAATCAGAGAGGCTTTGCAATATGAACACATTTATCTCAACTTTCCTTTCTTAAACTCTTACTAACTTTTCATTATCTTCTTTTGATCTCTTGACTTCATCTCTTAGGCTCATCAAAGTGTCCAACCAATCAGGAGAGTGTGCCCCTATCCCTTTCCCAATTGGCCTTTCTTCTTAATTTGACTTGCCATCTTCGTTTCCATGTTGTGATTGATTAAAGATATACTGCACCATCCCAGTTTTCATTATGTATCTTACACTATCTTTTGTTGCTTGTGATGTGTTACTATTTGAATACAATTGTTAGACACATCATAAGATAAGTAAATAACCATAATCATGATGGATATGCAGTAGAACAAGCCACTTTAGTAAAACATCATCATTTCTACATTCCATGTGCATCAACATGCTCAGAGTAGTGTTAGTTGTTAGTGCCATACCACATATTTAATCTATGCATGTAATCAATCCATTCAAAAAATGGCTTTTAATACCTAAACAATTACTTAGTTAATTTTCTAAAAAACAATGTGAAGTCTCCTTATGGTATTTCACCATATATTGCTCATGATAGAGCCCATCCAATCCAAATAATGAATCTGGATGCTCTGATACCATTATGTAACACACCCCCTCCTAAGCCTTACTACACACCGATTAAAAGGAAGTGGTCACTGTAGAGACCAAGATCCATGGTGACCTTATGGAATTGGGGTCTAAAATTTTTTGATCTCGTGATCATCTTTAAATCCCCAATAGGCATCACCATTAGATCTGTCTCATGGATTGGAAACTATAAAATTCCATTTCAATCGAATCTCTATATTGAAATTTATGACCCTTCGACTCTGGGCCAAATGGATGGCGCCTCTTGTCCCCTTGCCATGTGGCATGCTGGTGGCATCAAGGCCATTCCTCCATTGCCACTGAGAAATAGAAAATTGGCCACTACTCTAGGTCGATCTTGAAACACAAGCCTACCTTATAGGTTAGATCAGAGGTCAGTTCAAATCCTTCATGTTGTTGTCACTCAGAGTGCTTGGCCCTGACCTTGAATTTAGGTCATAGGTTGCCTTTTTCCCCATCCACCACACTTAGGTTCTCTCCACAACCTAACTACCTCCATCCCCACCAGTCTGTAGATCGGACCAACCTTGGCTTCTCTCCACAATGAAATCGGTGAGTGCCCTGACCCGACCTATCGCTATAGTCTCGGTCCCACCCTTAGTCACGAGGGTTAAGAAAAGGGGTTAAGGATGCCTCTATAAGGTTGTTCCCTTACTTCAATCCTTTACAATATTTCCACCTTTAGATTTGTATTAGGGATAAGGAAACCCTACAATATCGACAACAACAACCATCAACACAGTAGCAACACTTTGACTCGCTATGGGACGCTTTAAGCCTCAAAGGTTCAAACCCAGGGATTCCATCCATGGCACGTCTTGGGTGGTTTCATGGCCACTTCGACTTAAAAATGGTTCCCATCCTCAACCATGAAATTCTACGACACACTCACAGGTGCTATATACTCCTTAGATTTCAATCATGTTTCCCCCACTCGGACTGCACAGGACATAGTGAAAAAAGGATAGTATGAAGGTTGACATTCAGTGAAGAAGGAGAAGGATCCCCTTCTGTGCTCACCTACCCTAATGCAACACAGGCATCCGGTGACCCCAAAAATGGATTTCCACTCATGCTCATGCCTCTTCAACAAGGAAAACAAGAATTCAATACTTGCAACAATTTCCTTGACAACTTGGTTATTAGCAATGGCACATTATCACTCATCTCCACATAATATGTCACTCACTTTCAGGCGTCCAAGCTAGATCTGACCCTTTCAATAGGGAATGTTCCCTTTGTTGTAACACCTAGTCAATCAACAGAGTGTAGCCTCCTAATTAGAGGATCCATCATATTTGAAATGCAAAATCAAATATGTACCTATGAATTATATTGCAAGGATACGATTCCTAAGTTATTGAGAACAAATGAGGAAGAAATTCTCAACCTCGCAGTGAATGGCGGCGTGTCTGTGTAGGCCATAGTCCATATGATGTAACACGAGGTAACTCCCTCTATCTACCATTATTATAATACAAAGAATCTACTCTTACAGGTCATTCTAACACTTCCAACATTACATTGTGTATTATTCATTCAAGCAAATATTGATAACATGACGCATTACTTAATGCATTTCACACAACATTTCATTTCCAAAAGTGTAACCACATGTACATTAACTTGCAATACATACATAGATGCATAAAAACACTTATCTTGGGAACTAGGGGCAACTGAGTCTGGGACTAGGACTCTCCACCCAACTATAGATAGCAACAACCAGTTTTTTCCTTGCAGCTATCACCCTCGAGCCATGTTCTAGAAACTGAAGGGTATTTTACTTCAATGGTGTACACACTCTTTAGTCACTCCATGGACTCAAAAGGCCTCACCACCTCCACCTAGATTGGATTATAAGCAGTAATTTAATAGGATGTTGAGACACTCACCATCTCCACCCTTCAGCAAACTGTGAGCAACAAAATACACAGGGAATATAGAGACCCACCATCCCCACCCTACAAAACTCAACAATATAGATCCACTCCAACTTGGGGAATTTAGAATAACAATTCTAGTCTATAGCAAGGAAGCCATCCAAAAACACTCTGGGAATTTTCTCGGGAATAATTCTTGCACCCCAACCCTTAGGTATTTTCTAAGAATCACCATCTCCACGCTCTGGAAAATGGGGACTCGAGAGGAAACTTCTTCCCCACCTATGAGTGGTTTCTTCCTTGACTTCACTTTCCAACCAAATGCTTCTGTTATTCTCTTTCCTTTTGTTGTTGTTAGATGTTCTCCTCAAATTTTTCTAGCCACACTCCCTCTAAATCATGTTTTCCACTTCCTTTTTCTTCTTTCTGCATGCACACTCTTCGCCTGTTTGTTCCCTCTTCTGAAAGCATGGGTCCCTTCCTTTTCTTGTAGTTTCATTAACCTTGACATCTCCTTCAATTAAATGTGTAACAACCAACCTTTAATGGTTGTCCCAACAGTTTATTTTCTTGAAACAAGTAAACTGAAATTTCCAAGAAAGTGACCTCCCTTGTCTTTGGAATCCATGTCCCAAAACTCAGCCCAATTTCTTATGTTTATTTTTTATATAAAAAAGAATTTAAATTGCTAGCCAAGGTTAAGCAAAATAAGCTATTACATTACTGCACCTATGTTTACCTTATTAAAAATCACTAGGATATACACACAATTAAGCACATTAGTTCTTATATACATTACATGTAGAACACATCTTTTTATATGACGCACCATTTCCATTTGTATAGGACACACCAATGTAATTACTAAAATTACACACTAGGTCATTTTTTTGGGTGCATTGGTGCTTATATTACTATATGCACTAGAGGGATGTGAAATTTTGAATATTTGGGATGAATTTGGATGCTTTTCTTTGTTACTAAGCATCGATCGCAGTTGTGCATATGTATATTTATTGCACTGGTGTGTATATTTTTTTTTTTGTTTTTCTCTGTAAGACTGAGCTAATTTATATTACAAAAAAACGAAAATTTACATCCAGATTTACAAAAAGGCTGAAGCCTTGTTTCTCCGAAGAGAATTTCCCATGACTATCCATCAGTACATCTGGCAAAAAGAACCAGTCCCTTCCAACCTACTGAACCAACACATAATCGACACAATAGGCTTTTGAGCCAACACAGCGGACAGATAACTTGACACTAAGGACCCATTTACTTGGCATAATCGACACCTGGACTGATATCGACACGTAGACTGACATTCACGGTGGACCTTGACGCACTGACATTCAAACACATAGAGTAAAACAGAGAAAAGATGGACTGAGAGCTGCATTCCTGGCCAAGAGAGCGGAGAGGCTGCTGTATTATTCCTCATCTGTCAGGTGAGGCTCGTCCTCCTTCTTTAACCCCTTGACCTCCTTGTCTTCCGCCTCAGCTGGGCGCATCCCTCCTTGGGCAGGCACTTCACTGGTTCCGGCTTCTTCAGCTTGAGTGGGTTGCCTTAAATCCACCCTGGGGACCTGCATATCAACCTTGGGCACTGTCAGGTTGTCCTGTGGCCTTCGGAGGTCGCTACAGTGCTCAACAATGATTGACACAATCAACGTATTGTTCTCCAGAGTGCAGGGTATGTGGTATTTAACCGCGGGATGTTCCCAGCGACCGCAATCCATGGGTTCTCCCCTTCCTCTTCCAATTTGCTGGCCAATTGTTCTGCGCGGACTGCTACCTTGTTCTGGAGGAATGTCAACAGAGGAAGCGGGTGAAGTGGCGGGCCTCTGAGTAGCAGGACGGCCCCTCGAACCTCCTCTGCGACTGCTCATCCTTAGCCGCTCAGACATTCTACAATTGCTCACCAGAATCCTTGGTAAAATCCTGCACCTGACCAGGGTGTGCTCTGTTGCCTTCAGAGTCTGCTCAGGTCTCTGTAAGCTATGCTGGAATACAGCATGGTAAGCGCTCTTATGGATTGCCATAATCCTTTGTCCAGGACGCGCATTGAATGGCGCCTTAACCCAGGTTGCCTTCCCCAGGATTGTCCCTATCCCCAAAAATTTCTCTGGAGCCGAACGGTTCTTCACCTCGCATGAATTCACCTGCGCATTTAATGGCTTGGCGTGAAGGTTTATGGTGGCTTGTCCGGGCTGACAGCTGCCCATGTGACTCGCCACCCGCCATTCAGTCATCGTAAGCACCCGCATCCGGGGGCACTGGTGTGTATATTAGCTAGGTGCACCATAACATTTTACATAGATAAATATAATCATGTGTGTGTTATTTATTTAAAATGGTAGTGCTTTCACATTTTTAATCATCAATGTGATGTTCTAAATACTAGGCACCAAGGGGTGTTATGCATTAAAACGCACTAATGTCTATTTTATGGCAAACAACATTGAGTGTGTTCAAAAGAATACAATGCACTCATATTCAATATGTATATGTTTTATTTTTTATTTTTATTTTGTTTACAAATTTTCAATTAATGATCTCAAAATCAAATAATTTTTATAATAATATTTATTTTTGTATGTTAACTACTTCATTTTCATATAATGATTGCATTCATGCATTAACCAACTAATTATAGCTTTGTTAAATTTTTAACAAAATAAATCATCAAGATATTAATTGGTGAGCAACATAACATTTTAGAACATTGGACAATGCAATAATATAAGAAACAAATTTTATTATATATAAATAAGAGACTAGACATCATACAAAATGGAGCAATACAGAGATACATAATAATCAAAATGCAACTGTGATATGTAATTGTTATGCATGTTAGTAACCTATCCACATCAAATTCGGACAATATATCTAATACATTAAACAAATTGCTAATATATAATTGTTATTGTTATTGGTAGCATGTCCCCATGTAATTGGGACAATATGTCATGGAATACTTTAAACAAAATCCTTTCCTTTCACATATAAATATTCCAAAACATTCAACTTTCAGTAGCATTCAATTATATGGATTCTCAATCATCAATTGAATTATTTTAACTGCTTGAGATATGTGTATGCATCATTTCTTCATTACTTGTAAGCGATATTGTAATTTGGTTATTTAACCTAAAGTTTTCTTAATCCACTTATTTTTTATGTTTTATTTATTCATGTTTCATCTACAAACAAAAAAACAAAGTGTAATAAGCATATTTATATTTATGTAAAATTTACATAATTACATAAATAAAAAAGCATACCAACAATGACTAGATGATAAACAATATACAATTTTTTAAAACCATGATGCATTTCCTCTCAAAATAACTTTTGTTGGCTCCAGTCCATACCTTGTTTCATGCATGTTTAATTGTATGCCATGAAAATGCATGGATATAATTAATATAAAAGTTTTGTTTTCTACATTTTTTTTTGTTCCTTGCATGACAAGCTCTTTATGCCCTCACTATCAATCCTTGTACAAGATTAAAAAAATGTGAACTCAAATATTTAAATCATGTTAGTGTTTGATATTATTAAAATTGATCTTAGTAAAAACTAAAATAAATTTATTTGTGTTGATTACCTTTTCATCCACCCAATTCCTCTTTTTGCAACCTTTCTAACAAGCTTTTATGCTCTTTTGCATTTAGATTATGAACAATCTTATAAAGTTTCTTCAATATTTTTCTCTACATAACATGTATTAATCAATACCCATAATTAATTTAAACCTTATATAGAAATTCAAATATGCTAAAAGGACGATCAAGAAGATCATTGATTCATACATTAGGAATTTTTTGTTTTCAAATTGTTATATTCATGTCATTTTTATGATCTAAAAAACACATCAATTCCATTTTACTATTTAATATGAATCATTGACTTCATGAAGAAATTTAAGACAATGTTTTTAGTTGGAATTTTTTTTTTTTTTACATATATGGTGCTTTTTGTTAAATTATACACACTAATTCATGTTTATTATAACATGCACACTGACAACATGAATTGTTTTTTCCAAAACCCCCTAAAAATGACACGACCATTTTTTATCCAATACAATTAGGGATCTAATTGCAATGGATACCAAATGCCCCTTATACTATTAAAAACCTATAAATAAATAAATAACACTATAAAAACTCAATATTGAAGATAACTATGAAACCCTTCAATATTTTTTAGGATGCACTGAAAAGTGTTTGAATCAAATAGGGGAGATATTGAGATGATCAAAGGAATGAAATGTCCCAAATTAGGGGCCCAAAAAGGAAGTGGGGTGACAAGATAACCTCATTTCCATCCCACCCTCATAATAAATGATGATACAGTTGTTCACCAACATCCACCACCTTGCATGCATTCAATGCGATGTACACTACAAGTTATAGGCTCATGGACCACACTCTGGTTTCATTACTCAACCTCCGTACGACTCGAGTTATTCTCGACCTTACCTACCCCCTCTATTCACATAGTGTAGCGTTGTTAGGCTTATTGTCATGCCCTCACTCTACAATCACTTCACTCTAATGAAGGCAAGTTGCTACCCAATTATCTAGCTTACATGTCTCAATAGTTTTTCGATTTCGACAAGGGGGGAAGGTCCATGCCATCTTGACCTAGCCTCCTCCAACTTTGATTCTAAAAGAAAATCCTTTGTTTTGTACCCATCTCCTCTCCCATGCGACGAAATTGGAATTTGGAGCAAGAAGTTGTGTAACGAATTTCATGGTAAACAAAGGCAACATGTTGGCTTTGGTGGTTTGGTGGTCTACATCTCTTTAGTCAACACACGACTTCTGGCAATAACACTCCAACAGGATGTCTACAATGCTCTCATAGTTTTAGCAATAAGGCTGCAATTTTTAAACATGTTATCTTCTATGTTTACCACATTCTATGTAAAGACAGGTCATGAACTCAGTTTTTATGTTATCCATGTAATATTTTTGGCTAAAATCCTACTCTTCCGCCCCTAGTCTAGTTTCCCTAGTGGAAGAACTCAATAAGAAGAAGACTAATATGTGTTGATGTACTCTCTTTTTTTTATCGATAGAATTTCATAGCTTACAAAAAAAGGGAATGAAGTGACATACCTAAAAGTTTTCTCTACAAATTTGTATGTAACACATGGTGATCCCTCAGAAATTTAACTCTTCAAAAGAATCTTCCCAATCAGAAGTCATTGTTGGTACATCCCTTTTGCAACATATATCCTTTCTTAACAAAAGAATGAAATGAGGATTAGGGATTTTTTTTATAAACACAAGTTTAAAAAAAATGAAAATCCCTTCTACTTTTTTGAGAATGCAAAGAAAAATATTTGTATCAAATAGGGGAAAGATTGAGATAATCCATAAAATGAAATCACATAATTTTTCCTCTGCAAATTAGTATGCAACTTATAAGTATTCCTTACAAATTAGGCTCCTAAAAAAAATATGATCACTCTAAAGTCGTTGCTCGTAAATTTCTCTTCCACACATCTCCCCTCTAAAATTTGGCAAAATAATGAAAAAATTGGTATAACTACAAATTTCTGAAAAATGAAATTCTCACTCTTTATAGATTGATTCTGAATTGGGAGGGCTCTGCGTCTTTGAGTTTGGAGGTGAATCATTAGGGGAATTTTGAGGTCTAAAATGGGCCCCCTAAGAAAAATGTACAACCAAAATAAACTTTATAAGAAACAATATGATTCAAGATGATGATGTCAACCATGTGGGATGATTCACCATTTTTGGAATAAAAAATTAAAAAATAATAAAATAATAAAACTACTTTTTCAACTAATATTTTCAACTTATCTCCCTAAGTTTTTACTTAAATTTCGAGCAGGAGTACTCATTGAATGCAATATTTAATTCCTCATCCAAGGAGTACCCATGTTACATACTTTCGATGCACCCTGCTACATGAAAAAACGTGATTGCATTCATGTTTTTAATGTATTTCTCATTTTTCGTGTAGCAGGGTCCATCAAAAGTATGCAACATGGGTACTCCTTGGATGAGGAATCAATTTTTTCAAACAACGAGTGTTGTCGCTCTAAATTTGAGTAAACCCATAGGGAGATAAGTTGAAAATACAAGTTGAAAAAATAGTTTTTTCTTTTTTCCTTCTGATGATGTAATCTAATCTTATATTAATATTTCCGCTATTATTTTATAATTTCCTTAGGAGGCCCATTTAGACCTCAAAATTCCCTTAATGATGGCTAGGGTTTTTCCTTTCGTGTTTAGTCTCATTGCCATTGTTTATGATCAGACTTGAAATCTGGAAGATCGAAGTTCCCATCGCATGATTAAGCTGGTCTCTATAGTTTTTGAAGTTTCTGGAATAAGTTATGGTCATCGTCTCATCACCCAAAAGGTAACTGTACTATAAAAAATTTACATCGAACGAAGGGCTCCTTTTGAGCCACACTAGATCTGGTATTTTCTACCGAACTGTCAGATCTAGATACACATAGATTCAAACAATTCTATTTACTCACTTTCGATGAAGATTTGTTCCATATCCTTTTAGATCAGGTAGCTAGCCTGGTAAATCCTCAATTATATGGCACTTACATGGATACTTTGTTAGATCTAAGTCGAAGGATTGATAAATTTCTATCCTCAAGAGTCATGGACCTTTGTGTTTCCACCAAATCGCACGAGTTTTGGGACGTGTAGCCTATATCAAGCCCACGACTCCCAGGCCCTTTTATTCTTGTAGAGTGGGTTGCGAAATCAATTGGAAAATTAGGCTCGCAAAGTTTCTTATCAAATTTGAAGCCAAATAAAACTCTAGACATGCCCTTTCAATTTTTTGCAAGATCCCCAACTGGAAAATTTCTTCTCATCAATGTTTTGGTTGTGACTACAGTAAAGGAAAGACAAACGAAAGTGAATAATTTCTTGGGTTGTCCGACAACTCTTTAGAGATTGATCCATGAATGAAAGATTTTATAAGACAACTTTTGCTTGCAAGAATATAGTATCACCCATAATTTAACCATTATTATAAATCTGATATTGTGGGGTGGAAGTCCATGAGTGGGAGGGCCTTCCAGTAACACAAAAGGTCCATTTTATTTCAAGGATGTTGTATAAGGAAGGGTTGATTCACATAACAAACCTAACCAAAATTCCACTATCCTTGGTCCCTATATTGTAGAACAAATGAATCAGGGGTTGGCATTGACAGTAAATCTTCCAAAGGTCAATGAACTCTACTCTAATTTCCATTCAAGAGATATCATACGCAGATTTAATGATTACTAGTGTTATAGACATTTTTGGGCACTGCACCCCAATGATAAATGTCCATAAATTAAGGGCTCCTATGATCCAGATTTAAACAGGAACGCAACAAAATATAGAGATAACCATATACACAAAGATGCAGCGGAAACAATGCTTCATTTCATTAATGGAAAATACTGAAATATGCTTACAACCAGAAATGAAAATAAACCAGCTAGGGCGATGGTAGCTTATCTCTGAGAAGAGATGTGGCAGCTACATGCCTCTGAACTGTTCCAAACTATGTTACAATGAGGCTCGAAGGCCTATTTATTATTGAGAAACAATGGAAAACCCTTCACATTCCAAAACCGACCCTTAGAAGATGAAACGCCAAATTGTGGGCCCCGTTTTGGGTAAATTGGTACATCAATTTCCCGGGGTCGTAACTTTGGCATACGATCTCCGTCTGACGCGTATGATAGCTCGTTAGAAAGATCTATCCGAAAACTACAACTTTGGGAAGGGCAACATCGGTTCATGGACCCATGTTGCCCCTAGATTTCCCAAAAAAGGTCGTTTAGGGCCTCAAAACGGCTCAGGAAGTTCAGGACCCGAAAAACTGCTAAAAATAGTAACTGTGCTACAATTTAGGAAACTGAAAAAGCTGAAAGAGACAATTGTGGGGGTCCAAATGGGATAGGTGGGTGGCCACCAACATCCACCTGGATCATCCTAAGTCCCTAAAAGTGTTGCTTCTATTAGGATATTCCGACACGTAGGAATAGTTAAGTATAACTTGGTCTAGTATAGAGTTAGGTAAAGTGTGTTTCTTTACTATGTACATTTGTAACTTACAATTCGATGGTCACGATATGTAGTGATCCGACGGTTCAT
>APFE031121916.1:0-10801 GCA_000404065.3 Pinus taeda
AAAAGACAATGGTCTGCAACTAAGAGATCATATGAATAACCAACATACTTCCTTAGCCCTCAGATGCATATAACCAATTCCCAATTTTCCCGTAAACAACTCCCTTATAGCTTCACTCTCATATCCTTTCCCTCCATAGTCGCTCTTAGGGATGCCAAGCAATTATACTCCCATATTAATTTTTACTAATTGACTCTAGCTAACCTACATTTCTCCCAAAAGGAAGGCCAAACCTCATTTTTGGGGGCTTCAATCATTTTCCCTAGGATATTTCTTCTAAGACAAACCCTCCACCCCACTTTCCTCCTCCGAATGTTACTTATGATGGTTAATGAGATGCAATATACTCATATTTTTCTACATTCATAGGGGCACCCATGCCACCTCTTCCATTTAATGTAATCCCCTCTATAAGGTGGCAGACACAACCACCAAGTCCACTAATCTCCTCCATTTACACCCACATTAGGGAGCCCCCATGGGCTATACTTATTAACATATTGTTACGTATTAATATTAATATGTTCTATATGTTTGGATTAATAATATAATAATGTTGGGTCCTTCTTTTCTGAAGGAATAGAAGTTGCGGAGGAAATTTTGGACAATGTTGTCGAAATTAGACCACCAGAAATGAAAGTGGTAATGGAATACTTGCTTTGGGACTTGTGCGATGGAAACAAAGGCCATGAGTCGAAGAAGATGGAGCCTACTTTGATATATTCAAATAGAGAACCAAGGTAGCTAACCTATATATTGGAAATCCATGGATTAAGTGAGTGAGGGACCAAACACGAGATCAAGCGAACGTAACTATGAAAGAGGATAGAAGGCAGTGAGAAACAAGTTAGGCGATGCTACAAAGTTTATATCCTATTTCAATCTTAGACAATGTTGTATAATTTGGACTTTGCTGCAAATTTTTGATTTTTTTGTAATATTTGGAATCTGAGCTATATGAGAGAAAGAGCGCTTACAGGCAGATATGAACATGTAATGACTTGTTTTGATACTTATTTTGAATTTTAATATCTCTACACAAGTCTATAATGTTTCACAAGATGTAATGGAGATATTTTGGTGTAATTAGGCTCTGATGTTTTAATAATAAAAGTAGAATGGGGTCTTTTCTAACTGTTTATATGTTTTGCACCCCCGTTTAAAATTCTCTACATATGGTTACTTTTTGTTAAAATGGATGTATAAATGGTTGTGCAAGTTTTCTATATAGCTATATCCAAATCACCTACACCTTTTTATGGTTTCCGCTCACCTTGGGTGAGACACACCTTTGATTCAAGGGAGTGAAAATTTCAGCAAAATTCTACACTACATGAAAACCTTTTTTGGCACCCTAGGTCGAACCCTAGGTCAAACTTAATTAAACTTTTTTACCAACAAATGATTGTGTTTCTAGGACCTTGAGCTTCCTAAGGGGATTTATATCACACGACCAAGGTATATTCATCATATCCAAAAATGGTGGCATGAGAGATTTGATTATTTTACTTTGCAGTAGGAAGAATTGAGACAATAGGATCTAAATTGGGTCAAAGGATAGGTTTTGTACACTGAACCTCCTTGTGACCAATACGAGATATTTTTGGGAAAGTTCCCCGAGGAGTTAGAAAATTGATTGACTCGACTTCACCATAAATCAAGTGTTTCGGTACAACCAAGGTTGCACAGAACTTGGACTACAACTGATCTAGTTGACTTCATCGTTTGAATAAATATCTAACAAGAGTTGTTGAATTTTGGATTAACGTGAATATTGAAAGCTATATCATTGAATTTGAGATTGATAAGAAACAATTGTTCTCTTGTGTGGATATTCAAATTTGGGCTATGAGGACAGTTGCTAAAAGATATTCCTCCCCGTATTAAAATATTTTTGGTTGAAGACGACTTGTTGGTGTTTCCACAAGATCAAATGGAAGCTTAAAATTTTAGTACTAGGGGAATGGATTATAGGAGAGGAATGTCATGCACATGCGGGAGAATGAGGAAATTATTATAATATATCAAGAAGAGTGATGGAAGGTGAGATACTTCAAATCACTGCAATGGGAAAGAATAGTTGACGAGTGGCAAGAAAGGAAGTTGTGGGAAGTTAGGGTTAGAAAAAGGGAGTTGCAATGCATAGGGGATATTGTAAAATTTTTGGTGGTGCAAAATAAGGAAATGGAGACTCTGTAGTGGCAGAATGGAAGTGAGGGAGAAGGTTCTCTTTTCTGGAAAAAGAGGAGCTTCCAGTGGTTGTGAAGTGGAGTGTTTAGAAGTGGTTACTCGAGTATGTGAGGAATCAAAAGGATGTCAGACACATGAGCCAACATTTCTGCCGATTATGTTATCAGATGAACAAAAACCATTAGATGATGATCTACATTTTGCAATAAGGTGGATTTTATTTGAGGATGATTCAGTACTAGAATATAGAACCCTGTAACATGGTAGAACAACTCCTCTCCCTAACCTTCCCTTGGTGCCATATCAAAGTCCTGATCTTCTCTTTCTAAAGGTATACAATTTTATTAATGTTTAGTTATTCCATAAGGGTAAAGGTAGTTTTATTGGTGTTAGTCAAGCAAGTTCAGCTTGTTGTTCTCAACTAGGTTCCCAAGGATTCATACTTTTTTCTTCAAAATAGTCAAATATGGCCAAAATTGTAGCTGAATCACTTACTAGATACCCAAAGTTCGTAGGAAGGGGGTTGAAGATGTTGAAAAACACTGGTATTTATGTGAAGTTGTTTGGAGAGCTTTTCAGACACTTGACGCTACTAAGATTATTTAATTTCAAACTATGCTATGGGATAGAGCATTTAGATGGTTTATAAAATGGATCGATGCTAACCCCAATGCTAGTATAGATTTGGTTAAAAATGAATATATTCAAGAATTTAAGTTATGTCGCCAAATCAACAAGGATTGGCGAAATTATTAAATATTCACCAATGGGAGGGGAAATCTACTTAACAATGTAACAACATTTTAAAGGTGCTAAAGGTGCTATCAACAAATTTTGTTATCCCATTGATTCACATCATCAAAGAGATTTATTCATTAAGGCCCTATTACCAATGACTCACATTCTATTGTCTTAGTAGAAGATTGATACACTTCATGATTCCTTGGAACAAGCGATGCAGATAGAGGCTATGGCCTGTTATCCAAAAAACTGTAGAATTTTTATTTATTCAACAGATCCTGCTATTATGGGCCTTCATAATAATATTTCTACCTTGATAGAAAAACTAAAAGATCTTGCACCTTTATAGTCCGTGAGACCTCATATTTTGTGTACACATTGTCATGCTGAAGGACATCATGTTACAAAGTGCTAGCGAATGAGGGGGTTGGGACTATCTAGTGCTCCTATGGGACCTCCTCCATAGGAATCCCCTAGAATTATGAAAATCTTCTATGTTCTTCCTTTTTTAGGTCATATGCAATTCCATCCATTTCCAAATCCTCAAGGTATGTGTTTGAATGATTATTGTGATATATTTCAATGTTTTGGTCATTTACCTCATCTATGTCCTATTCTACAAAGTACTCCAATTTTCCTAATAACTTGTTCTATGAGATTTTTGGATCACCTAATCATCATATGAATCAATGTTGGTCCTTAGGTACTCTAGCTGACCACCTTGATCATTCAGCCTTTCATATTAATAAGACTCCTCGAAGATGAGCAGGGGGAGCTCCAAGAGGAGGAAGATCAGGTGAAAGAGGCCAATTAGGTGTTATGACTATGATAAGGAAGGACATGTTGTGAGAGAATTCACTATGCCACGAAGACCTTGGTGTTCATACTATTGAGTGAATACCCATGCAACTGAAGATTGTCCTGAACTTATTGCTCGGTGGGAGGAATGAAACCAGGCTAAACAAGCTAATTCATTTTGTGAAGAACCTCAAGATCCTAGTGCTACAATTCAACCCAATATCAATGTTGTTACAAGGGGAGGGAAGAAGAATGGAGCTGATATTGGGACTCTTGATCAGCCATCCATTATAGGACTTACATCTCCAATGAAGTCTTATCATCTAAATCAACACAAGGATTACTATAGGGATGTAGTTGAACTTTTCCAATTATTGATCTCTTCATAAGGATATCACAATGAACAACATGAGAAAGTAAAGGTACATGAGCAGAAGCATTTTCTAGAACCTTTCCAACCAATAATGAATTGCCTTAAGTTATTTCTACAAATTATGAATGATGGAAAACTCACAGGTCAGTTGTGGAAAAAGTTAAAAACTATTGTTAAGGATGATGTTTCTTCTGAAGAACCAATGTTTACAAATTTAACTGAGGAACATTCCAAGTGGGTACGATGGAACAAGAAGAGAACCATAAGGGATTTATAGGTAGAGGCTCAGATTGAAGGGTTTAAAATTAAGGATTTCATGTTGGATTTGGGGTTGGATGTCAATATTATGCGGAGGAAATATCGGAAATCCCTCAGAAAACCCAAGTTATTATTTCCCTTTATTTAGTTGCAAATGGAAAATAAATATTGTATTCTTCTTGTTGGCAGATTACAGGATGTTGAAGTTGATATTGTTTGTATTAAAACTTTTGTAGATTTTGAAGTTATTGATATAATTGGAGATAAATATTAATATCCAACTTCATTGGGCATTGACTGGGCTTTGAAGAGTTATGTAGTCATTGATATCAAGTGGGAAACCATCACTTTTGAAGTAGATGGCATGAGGGTCATACAATCTCTTGCTCCTTATCAAGGCTCAAGATTTACTGAACCTATGGATGAGGTTTAGTCACCTGATTTATTGGATTAACTATATCAACTGACTACTGGGAGGCACGAAGATTATATTAAACCAACAATAGATGGATCTATTATTTGGTGGAGTATTGAAAGTATTGAAGTTGGATTTAAGGCTATGATGGAATATTGGAAAAAAGGAACTCATGAAATTCATTCTCGACATTGTGTTGTTGTTTGATGTGTCTGCTAGGTTAGTACTGAGCTATGCGAGTATCCTATTTATAACGGTACTAATTATGTAGTAAATTTATTAAAGAAATTGACTCTTTAATAGAAAAAATTGAAAATATTCCTTTAATGAGTGTTGTTTTGCAAGAAACTCACGCAAGTTGGTGGGTGGCCCATCCGGATCAACTTCAAGATTGGAGCACCATTAATGTTGTTCTTTTGTATCAGTTTATTCCTCCAAATGAGATTTGCAGTAGAATCCTTGCTTATGATGGTCGTACTTTCTCGCAAGAGCATGTTGAGCATTGTTTTTCTATATGGTAGGTTCATGCCCTAGAAACTTAAATGTGGACACATCTATTTATCCATTCATTGGGAAATATTCCACAAGCTTGGTATTTGCAGGAGGAGTTAAGATGCCAAACAACAAATTGGGAGGTGTTGTCTACCCAATTCTCTAGAGACTTTTCCTTCTCTGATGTTGATAGTAAGATAGTGCAATACCTTAGAGATATCATAGGGGTATTTTTTAAGTTGGGGATGCTTTATCGAAATGCAACAGGTATGGAAACTTTCCGCACCAGTATGACTCAGGGTTTCATGAAGCTATGCTTTGTAGCAAAGATAGTAAAGATTCAAATGATGACCTCGATGAGTTGAGAGATTTTTCTTCTAAAGTGTTTCCAGGGAATGGAAAATAAAATAAGATCCTATAGATGATGCTCCACATCTTGCAACCTCTTAAGTTGAAGATGATGAATATTGAGATAGAAGATAAACCAAATCTTTCTTTTGTTGGGGACTATTGGGATGATCAAAGCACTGAGGAAATTTTTTATCTACTCAAAGAATATGAAGATTTATTTCCCTATTCTATTTCATAATTAAAGGGAATTAAAGGAGATTTGGGAGAGATGAAAATAACATTGAAGCCAGATACGAAGCCAGTTGAACATCGACCTTACAAATTGAATCTGCAAGTTAAGGAGAAAGTAATGAAGGAAATTGACAAAGTGCTAGTTGTTGGCCGTATATTATTGGTTGATGAAGTTGAATGGATAAGCCCCATTGTCATCCAAGATAAGAAAGATTCAGGAAAAATTCGAGTGTGTGTTCACTATCGTAGTCTCAATAATGAATGTGTGTATGACCCATTTCCAATTGCTTTTAGCAATGAAGTCTTCGATAATGTTGGGGGTAATGAAGCCCATTCTCTTACTGATGGTTTCTTGGGGTACCACCATGTTCACATTGCAAAAGAGGATAAGAAGACCACTTTAACTACTGAATGGGGATCCTATGCTTATAATTTTATGCCCTTTGTGTTGAAGAATTCCCGAGTTGTTTTCTAGTGCATTGTTATTGATTCTTTCCATGCATATTTATATAAGTTTATTGAAGTCTACATGGATGATTGGATTGTTTATAGTTTTCTCAAGCATCATCCTAGATTGATGAGGGTCATGTTTGATAGGTGTAGACAACTTCAAATATCTTTGAACTTGGAAAAATGCAATTTTGTTGTGCTTTTTGGAACATTGTTGGGGAATATCATTTGCAATGAGGGAGTTTGTGGGATATTCCCAAGGTCATGGTAATAATGAATATGACACTACCCACTTACGTCTAAAATTTTCATTCCAGTTTGGGACATACTAATTGTTATCAAAGGTTTAAAAAAATATGCTTCAATTACAACTCCACTTGCAAAGCTTCTTAACAAATTTGAACGCTTCATGTGGTCTAGTGAATGTGATGTTGCGTTTGATACATTGGAGGATAATCTTACTAGTGCACCCATTCTTAGATACCCTGACTGGAACAAACAATTCCATGTCCATGTTGATGCACCTGGAAAATCATTGGGAGCTATAATAATACAACGAGGTGAAGGAAACATGGATCATCCTGTCTATTTTACAAGTAGAGAACATTCCAATGCGGAGAAGAATTATACTACTAGAGAATGGGAATCTTTATCTATGGTATATTCTCTCCACAATTTCTAACATTATTTGATGAGAGGTCCCTTCAATTTTGTCACAGACCACCCAATGCAGAAATATTTAGTTAATAAGCATGTGCTTGAAGGAATAATTTGTCAATGGTTATTTTTATTACAGGAGTTTACTTTTAAAGTGATTGTTAAGTGGGGAAGATCCAATGTGGGGCCAGACCATTTGTCTAGGTTAGAGTTAGGAGAATCAGGGGGATCATATGATGATCAGTTGTCAAATGCTCATTTGTTTCATGTTGAATTTGTCCCTAATTACTTAGAATATTTTTCCCTTTTCTTGGTACAGGTCAATGTCCTCCTGATTATACTATGGTGCAGAAGAAGCAATTGGTGGTTAGATCAATATGTTATAAACTTATTGCAGGAAAACTATATAAAATGGGTGTCGGTCAATTTTTATGCCATTGTATCCTTGATCATGAATGCAAAGGTGCATTATGGAAATGTCACAATGGGGTTGCAAGAGTTCATCTTGGAGGGAAAGCTACTACTTAGAAAGTTCTCTAAGTTGGCCTTTGGTGGCCGACTCTCTTTAAGGATGCAAAAGAATACGCAAAGAGTTGCGATGTCTTTCAATGGGTTGGCCAAACATTGCATTTCGATGAAATACCTTTATATCTTGTACCAAATTTTGTTGTTTTTAATAAATGGGCAGTTGATTTCACTAAGCCTGTTCATCCTCTTGCTCGTCATTTGAATGCTCAACATATAATTACCATGGTGGATTATTTGACTCGTTGGGTAGAATTTGCTGCAGTTAAAGACTACACTAATGATATGGATGCTTTGTTTATCTTTTAAAAAAATATTACCATGTTTGGTTGTCCATGAGGTCTTAAAAGTGATTCAAAATCCTATTTCGTAAATGAAATTGTCCAGGCTCTACTACAAATTTTCATGATGAACACCATAAGGGAATTCCTTATCATCCAGAAGCCAATGGGACTATGAAAGATTTTAATAAAATTTTAGAGAAAGGACTTATTAATGTTTTCTCTACAAACAAAGATGATTATGATGAATGAGTTCTTGCTACTTTGTGGGCCTACTGAACTACAGTCAAGTGGTTTCAAAAGTATATTCCTTTTGAACTGGTTTACGGGAAAGAATTTGTTATTCCTGTTGAGTTTATTATTCCTAATATTTTCATTTCTCATGAAAATGGAATTTCTTAAGATGAGCCCATTCTTGAACGAGTGCATGAATTATTGTAGCTAGATGAGTCCTGATTTCTTGCTTATTTTCATCAAGTTATTGCGAATGAGTGTCATTTACGTGGGTGTCACTCCCTCTAATCATCCAGTACTCTCGTTAGGTCTGGTTCAATATATCGCATATTTCTTGTTATCTTTTAATGGTTTTGTAGTGAATGAGAAGTTTCCAACTCTTTTGCAACCACCAATTTCCCTAGTTTCATCTCCAAAAGAAAGATTCGTAGGAAGAAAGGTTAGTATTCTTTGTGAGTGGCCCTTCTCTTCTTATAGGAAAGGTAGAGGTTTAGTCATTTATTTTAGAAAGAGGAAAACATACATCCTGTATAAATGGCCCTACCTATTTATCTTATAGGGTTTAAACAATTCAAAATTAAATGATCTTAGTCTAAATTCAAAATTGAACAGAGAGATGTCACCACCTACCCAATGATGGGATCCATAGCATTGATAGAAACATAGCATTAGCATAAGGTCTTCACCATTCCCTTACTCTCGGTCCTTTACATAGTTATACATATCCCTAGCCCCTTGTTTATTAAGATCCACATTATGCATACTTGAGTAATCCATAAATCGCCAAAGAGTCAAATGCTTGGGAGCTAGATCATGATGCTTATGATTGTCCGAGTCTTTAGAGAGTCGGATCCTCCAGATTGATCGAGCAATTACGACCCCGAAGTTACTAATTCCAGTGCCTCTAGGGGAACAACACCTATACTATAGAGAGAGCCTATATAGAGGTAATTTATTTCAGTAAATTCTTGGATTTGAAGTAAAGGTTGAAGAACTTGAACCAGAACGAGGAATTTAAATTCCATTTTTTTAAAAATTAAAATGTCTATCTATTTTGTCTTGGATTTATGGTATTGGACTCACTTAATGATCTATAACATGCTTTTTAAGATTTAACCTGAAACGAGTGACCTATTTTCTGTTTTTTCCCTGAAATCTCTGTCCATGTATATCTGATTCGTTATATGTCTATGATATAATATTCTTTGGCCTTAGTGGGCTTTCCATGAATCTTTATCCCTACTAAGTTTTCTATTTGTGTATTATGAATGAAAAGAAAAAGCTAGTATAGGTTTATACTACTATAATAATAAAAAACACTTAAGCTTATTAGGGGAATTGTTGTACATGTGTGCCATTAGACTGTGGCATTCTTTATCCACTTGGGCCAAGGCTCAATTGACTATAAACTTGTTGCATAATTTGTTTATTTCATCTACTATGGAGAAGATTTTAAACCCAATCATCACTTTCACATATCTAAAAAATGAAAATTAGTTTCAGTGGTGAATTGGTGTATTTATTTAATTTGACCTAGTATGGTGAATCATCATGACTCACATTTCAACAATCTTCTTAAGCAATATATTATGGAGGGTGTAGACTACACAGGAAGGTGGTAAGCTACATTACCCTGCATATACCAAAAAGAAAATCCTAGAAAGAACATTGTAAAAGGAATACAAAAGAATCAATGAAACCCCATATTAAAAGATAATATTGATAAGTATGTAAAAAAACAATATTAAAGAGTAATAATTATGTGAATTTATGTTTTACGAAATAGATTAGGTAAAATTATGCCAAAAGACATTTTTATCTTGGAATAGTGTTTCTATAATTCTAATTTAATTAGTACTCATTACTATGTAGATGGCCCAGATTTAACCTCCACATTTTTCTTTTTGTTCCTTTAATTAAATTGTTTAACTTAAAAAAATATCATATCAACAAGTGTCATATGCACTCACTTATGATTTTTTGGACATATGGTATTAATAAGGCATGGTTTTGTAACAAAATTATATTTACGTGTTAATAAATTTCCATGGTAAAGTGGGGGTAAATTTCAATTATTACGAACCTTATTCTATATTATAGAAAGAAAGGAAAAAATAAATGTAACTATGTTGTGAGAAATATGTGTGTATGTTTTTTCAATAAAAAATTATTATCAATTAATGTATTTTTTTCCAAATATTTTCGTTCTAAATTATATAAACTATTATTTTTTCCATATTGCTAAGTACAAAATATATTTAAATGTAGAAGTTTTAATTAAAATAAAATACTTACTTGAAAAATTTAACTTTTCAAAAAATGACCATAAGCCAAAAAAAGAAGAAAAAACACATTAACATTATTTATCCTCTAAAAATGTGAAGAATACTATACTAGTGTAAAAAATCTAAGTTAAAAACCAATATTGATAAGTACCTTAAAAATGATGTTAATGAGAATATTTGAGTCAATTTATGTTTTAAAAAATAGATTAATTATAATTATCTCAATGGATATGTTTATTTTGGAATGGCGTTTTTAGAATTCTAATTTAATTAAGAGTAATTATGAAGTAGATAACATTTTGAAATATTCATATTAGCCTACAGAAATGAAAGATTGAGATTTTTCTATGTTCTTTTAATTAAATTAATTAACTAAAAAACATCATATCAACAAATGCCATATAAAGTGAGTTATGATTTTTGGGCATATAGTATTAAAAATCCATGATGTTGTAACAAAATCTATATACATATTGAGAATTCCCATGGTAAAATTAAAATGAATCTTCATAATTAAGAA
>APFE031121921.1:0-21579 GCA_000404065.3 Pinus taeda
AGTTTAGGATTTAAGGTTTAGGGTTTCAGGTTTCAGGTTTAGAGTTTAGGGTTTAATGTTTATGGTTTATAACACTTTAGTAAATTATTTTAATGAACATTGCAATAAAAAATAAAAAATGATTTTTAAAATGTTATAAAATTATTAGGGTTTAGGGCTTAGCATTTAGGGTTTGCGGTTTAGGGTTTAGTGTGGTTTAACGTTTAGGGATTATGGTTTATAAGACTTTAGTAAATGGTTTTAATCAAGGCTTAAATAAACGTAACAAAATTATTTTTAAAATGGTATAAAATGCTTAGGGTTTAGTGTTTATAGTTTGGCCTTTGGGATTTAGGATTTATGGTTTATAAGACCTTAATAACACTTTTAATAAATACTTGAATAAAATTTCGAAAATGTTTTTTAAACTATTATAAAATCCTTAGGGTTTAAGGATTTGGGTTTTGATTTTCGGTTTTTGGTCTAGTGTTTAGGGGTTAGGTTTTAGGGTTTATAACACTTTAGTAAATTCTTTTAATAAACACTTAAATAAAAGCTACAAAATGATTTTTAAAATGTTATAAAATGCTTAGGGTTTAGGGTTTAAGGTTTAGGGTTTAGGGTTTTAGGCTTCGTGTTTAGAGTTTAGGTTTTAGGGTTTATAAAACTTGAGTAAATGCTTTTAATAAACACTTTAATAAAGGTTGCGGACTACTTTTTAGAATGTTATAAAATGCTTAGTGTTTATGGTTTAGAGTCAAGGGTTTGACGTTTATTGTTTGGGGTTTAGGGTATAGGGTTTTGAATTTAGGGTTTGTAACACTTTCGTAAAATATTTTAATAAACACTTAAATAAAATTTACAAAACCATTTTTAAAATGTGATAAAATGCTTAACATTTGGGGTTTCGGGTTTAGTGTTTGGGATTTAGGGTGTAGGGTTTAGGGTCTAGGATTTAGGGTTAGGGGTTTATTGTTTAAGGTTTACAGGTTCTGGTTTAGGGTTAGGGGTTTATTGTTTGGAGTTTAGGGCTTAGCGTTTATAGAACTTTAGTAATGTTTTTAGTAAACACTTAAATAAAAGTTATAAAACATTTTTAACATTGTTATAAAATGCTTAGGGTTTAGGGTTTAGGATTTAGGGTTTAGGGTTTAGGGTCTAGGGTTTAGAGTAAGAGTTTGCGGTTTAGGCTTTAGGGATTAGGGTTTACAGTTTAGGGTTTGTAACACTTTATAAAATGCTTAGGGTTTATGTTTTAAAATTTTAGGTTTAGGGTTTAGGGTTTAATAAACACTTAAAAGAAGTTACAAAACACTTAAAAATGTTTTAAAATGTTTAGGGTTTAAGGTTTTAAAACGTTACAAAACACTTTCTAGATTGTAATAAAATGCTTAGGCTTTAGGGTTTATAAAAATTTGTAAATTATTTAAATAAAGACTTTTAAAAAAAGTTACAAACTCTTCTTAAAATGTTATAAAATACTTAGAGTTTAGGGTTTGGGATTTAAAATGTTATAAAGTTGTTATGGTTTAGGGTTTGGGGTTTTTTGGGGTTTTTAGGATTTAGGGTTTATGGCTCTTTAGAGTTTTGGGGTTAGGGCTTAGGGTTTAGGTTTTAGGTTTTGGATTTTAGTGTTTAGGGTTTATAATACCTTAGTAAATTCTTTCAATCTTTAGGCTTTAGTGTTTAGGGTTTACAGGACCTTAGTAAACAATTTTACTATTTATCCTTTAGGCTTTAACCATTAGGATATAGGGTTTGGGGTTTGGGGTTTAGGGTTTAGGTTTTATAACACTTTAGTAAATTCTTTAAATAAACACTTAAATAAAATTTACAAAATGCTTTCTAAAATCTTATAAATTTCTTAGTGTTTAGGGTATACCATTTAGGGTTTATGGTTTGGGATTTAGGCTTTCTCGTTTAGTGTTTAGGTTTTAGGTTTTATGATTTGGGGTTTATCGTTTAGGTTTTATAACACTAAAGTTAAAAAACACTTTTTAAAATGTTGTAAAATGCTTAGGGTTTAGGTTTTAGGGTTTATAACACTTTAGTAAATTCTTTTAATAAACACCTTAGAAAAATTTAGAAAAATCTTCTTAAAATGTTATAAAATACATTGGGTTTATCTTTAGGGTTTCAAGTGAAGTGTTTGGGGCTTAGAGTTTATGTTTCACAAAGCTTTCGTAAATTATTTTAATAAACACTTAAAGAAAAGCTACAAAACAAATTTCAAAATGTTATGAAATAATTAAGGTTTAGGGTTCAAGGCTTAGGTATTGGGGTTTATAACAATTTAGTAAATTATTTTAATAAAAAGTTAAATAAACGTTACAAAGCACTTTTCAAAATTTTATAAAATACTTAGGGATTTGGGTTTATGCTTTAGGGTTTAGGGTTTATAACACTTTAGAAAATATTTTTAATAAATAATTAAATGAAAGCTACAAAACTCTTTTTAAAATGTTATAAAATGATTAGTATTTACGGTTTGGGGTTTGGGGATTTGGGCTTAGGCTTCAGGGTTCATTTTTTAGGATTTATGGTTTATAAATTATTTTAATAAACACTTAAATAAAAGTTAAAAAAATGATTTTCAAATGTTATAAAATTCTCAGGGTTTAAGGTTTAGGTTTTAGGGTTTATAAGGGTTCAGTAAATGATTTTAATAAATTCTTGAATAAAAGTTAAAAAGATCTTTTTAAAATTTTCTAAAATGCTTAGGTTTTCGGGTTTCAGGTTTGGGATTTAGAGTTTAGGGTTTAATGTTTATGGTTTATAACACTTTAGTAAATTATTTTAATAAACATTGTAATAAAAATTAAAAAATGATTGTTAAAATGTTATAAAATTATTAGGGGTTAGGGTTTAGCATTTAGGGTTTGGGGTTTAGAGTTTAGGGTGGTTTAGCATTTAGGGATTATGGTTTATAAGACTTTAGTAAATGGTTTTAATCAAGGCTTAAATAAAAGTAACAAAATTCTTTTTAAAATGGTATTAAATGCTTAGGGTTTAGTGTTGATAGTTTGGCCTTGGGATTTATGGTTTATGGTTTATAAGACCTTAGTAAACACTTTTAATAAATACTTGAATAAAATTTCAAAAACACTTTTTAAACTGTTATAAAATCCTTAGGGTTTAGGGTTTTGGGTTTCTGGTCTAGTGTTTAGGGTTTAGGTTTTACGGTTTATAACACCTTGGTAAATTATTTTAATAAACACTTAAATAAAAGCTACAAAACTATTTTTAAAATGTTATAAAATGCTTACGATTTAGGGATTAAGTTTTAGTGTTTCAAGATTCGTGTTTAGAGTTTAGTTTTTACGGTTTATAAAACTTGAGTAAATTCCTTTAATAAACACTTAAATAAAAGTTACGGACTCATTTTTAGAATGCTATAAAATGCTTAGTGTTTATGGTTTACAGTTAAGGGTTTGAGGTTTATTGTTTGGGGTTTTGGGATTAGGGTTTTGAATTTATGGTTGTAACACTTTTGTAAAAGCTTTTAATAAACATTTAAAATAAAATTTACAAAACCATTTTTAAAATGTTATAAAATGCTTAGAATTTTGGGTTTAGGTTTTAGGGTTTGGGGTTTAGGGTGTAGGATTTGGGGTCTAGGATTTAAGGTTCTAGGTTTATGGTAGAGTGTTTAAGGTTTATAAAATGATAAGGGTTTAGGGTTTTTTGGTTTAGGTTGTAGGGTTGAAGGTTTAGGTTTTAAGGTTTATAACGCTATAGTAAATTCTTTTAATAAACACTTAAATAAAAGTTACGAAAAACCTTTTAAAATGTTATAAAACGATTAGTGTTTAGGTTTATGGTTTATAACACTTTAGTAAATTCTTTTAATAAACACTTAAATAAAAGTTACAAAACCATTTTTAAAATGCTATAAAATGTTGAGGGTTTACGGTTCAGGTTTTAAGGTTTAGGGTGTAGGGTTTTAAGTCTAGGGTTTAGGGATTAAAACTCTTAAGTAAATGCTTTTAATAAACATTTAAATAAAATTTACAAAACACTTTTTAAAATGTTATAAAATACTTAGGGTTTAGGGTTTACAAGTTATGGTTTAGGGTTAGGGGTTTATTGTTTAGAGTTTAGGGTTTAGCATTTATAGTACTTTAGTAATGTTTTTAGTAAACACTTAAATAAAAGTTATAAAACATTTTTAAAATTGTGATAAAATGTTTAGGGTTTAGGATTTAGGGTTTGGGGTTTAAGGTCTAGGGTTTAGAGTAAGAGTTTGCGTTTTAGGCTTCAGGGATTAGGGTTTACATTTTAGGGTTTATAACACTTTATAAACCCCTTAGGGTTTAAGTTTTAAGATTTTAGGTTTAGGGTTTAGGGTTCATGGTTTTAGGTTTATAACACCTTAGTAATTGTTTTAACAATCACTTAAATAAAAGATACCAAACACATTTTAAAATGTTATAAAGTGCTTAGGGTTTAGTGTTTAGGATTTGCAGTTTAGATTTATGGTTTAGGGTTTAGGGTTTAGGGTTTAGGGTTTATGGATTAGGGTGTAGGGATAAAGCATCCTAGTTTAAGGGGGTATCTGCTACTACATATGACACATAATACATTCATCCCATGGAGCCTTGAGGATTTATGAAGAAAATAACAGGAAAACGGTTTATGAAGAAGGGTGGAAAAGCAAAGGTTGGGGTATCTCATGTACCACAATTTTCTCCCTAATAAACTAACATACCTAGGTGTGGTCTTCTCTTATTTTACATACTCATAAAATTCTTAGGTTTTATGGTTTAGGGATTAGTGTTTGGGGTTTAGGGTTTAGGATATAGGGTTTATAACATTTAAGTAAATTCTTTTAATAAGAACTTAAGAAAAAGTTACAAATAGTTTTTAAAATGTTATAAAATTATTAGGCTTTAGAGTTTAGGGTTTAGGGATTATAATACATTAGCAAATTCTTTTAATATACACTTAAATAAATGTTACAAAACACTCTTTAAAATGTTATAAATTAATTAGGGTTTATATTTTAGGGATTACGTTTTAAAGTTTTTAACACTTTCATAAATTCTTTTAATAAACACGTAAAAATGTTACAAAACACTTTCTAAAATGTTGTGAAATGCTTAGGATTCAGGTTTTAGGGTATAAGGTATAGGGTTTTGGGTTTAGCATTTAGGGTTTAGGGTTTATAACACTTTAATAAATTTTTTTAATAAACACTTAAGTAAAAGTTACAAAATGGTGTTTGAAATTCTATAAAAGGCTTAGGGTTTATGGTTTAGGGTTTAGGGTTTATGGTTTGTTGTCTCGTGTTTAGAGTTTAGGGGTTAGGGTTTATAACACTTTAATAAATGATTTTAATAAACACTTAAATAGAAGTCAAAATATTTTTTTTAAATGTTATAAAATTATGAGGATTTAGCATTTATGGGTTAGGGTTTAGGGTTTAGTGTTTAGAGTTTGGGGTTTAGGGTTTTAGGTTTAAAGTTTAGGTTTTAGGTTTTAGGGTTTGTGGTTTAGAGTTTAGGGTTAGGTTTTATAGCAATTTAGTAAATTATTTTAATAAACACTTAAATAAAAATTACAAAACACTTTTTAAAATGTTATAAAATGATTAGGTTTTAGGGATTAGTGTTCACAGTTTGGGGTTAGGTTTAAAGGTTTAGGATTTAGGTTTTATTATTTAGGGTTTATAGTTTTGGGTTTATAGGTTAGGGTTTAGGGTTTATAAGACTTTATTAAATGGTTTTAGGTTTTAGAGTTTAGGGTTTGAGATTTAAGGTTCCAACCGCACCTCTTCTTTCACTACCTCCTCCACCACATCTTCCTCCAACTCTAGCTCCACCTCCTCCACCACCTTTGTCTCCTCTTCATACTCCACCTCATCCTCCCCATCCTCCTCCTCGACCTACACCTCCTCCTCCTCCACATCCACCTCCTCCTTCTCCACATCCTCCATATCCATCTCCACATCCTCCTCAACAACTAGCAACACCACCTCCTCCTCCTCTTCCTCGACCACCTCATCAAACTCCAACTCCAACTCCACCTCCTCCTCCATCATCTCCTCCGCCTCCACCACCACCTCCTCCACTACCTCCTCCACCACCACCTCCTCCTCCTCCTCCATATCCATCTCCACCACCTCTCCTCCTCCATCACCACCTCCTCCTATTCCTCCACCTCCACCTCATCCTCCTCCACATCCTCTTGTTCTTCCTCCAACTCCACCTCTACCTCCTCCACCTCTACCTCTACCTCCACCTCCTCCACCACCTCTACATCTATGTCCACGTCCACGTCCACCTCTTCCTCCTCCTCCACCACCACCACCTCCTCCTCCACCTCCACCACCATACCCACTTCCACCTGCTCCTCCACTAGCTCCACCACAACCTCCTCGACCTCCACCTTGGCCTCCTCCTCCTCCTCCACCATCACTTCAACATCTGCCTCCTCCTCCTCCTCTGTCACTTCAAAATCTGCCTCCTCCTCCTCCTCCTTCACTTCAACATTTGCCTCCTCCTCCGCCCCCTCCAATACTTCGACATCTGCCTCCTCCTCCTCCTTCTCCTCCTCTACCTCCACCACCTCAAGTACCTCCTCCTCCTCCACCACCTTCACCATCTCCTACACCATGTCAACCTCTGTCACCTCCTCAACCAACACCATCACCTCCTCCTCTGCCTCCACCTCCACCACCTCCTCCTCCATAGCCACCACCTCCACCTCCTCCTCAACCTCCTTAGCCTCCTCCTCCTCCTCCTCCACCTCCTCCTCAACCTCCTTCACCTCCTCCTCCACCCCCTCCACCTCCTCCTCCTCCTTAACCTCCTTCATCTCCTCCTCATCCTCCTCCACCACCTCCACCTCCACCTCCCTTGCCTCCTCAGAAAACTTAAAAAAAGATCAAAATTGCATATCATTTCATTCTCTTTATTTATAATACATATTTATTCATTCTTTGTAGCAATAGCTCATCTGTCAATATATACATCACAATATAACAAATAATATATATGAAAAATTGCAATATAAATAAGTAATTATGAGAACAACAATTTCATTTTAAAAAAATGTAAAATTTAAATAAATTGTATCAAAAGTTGTTGAGAAAAATCACACCCAACTCAATGTTTATTCGTATTCTACAAAACTAGAAGGGAATACATTGGAGAAAATGAAATTCTATGGGAGATTGAAAAATAGTTCCATGATGAAAACACATGTGTGAAGCCATTGCCATAAAACCCCATTTTTATGATGTCCAAGGAAATTAGTTTAAATAACAACCTTTTTTGAGAAATTAAGTAAAATCACTTACAAAAATTATGGATTGTAAACATAAAGGTTAATTGAGTGTTTGGTCATTCTATAGGGATGGGAACTCTTGCTTCTATGAATTTTATTTTTCTTTTATGGGGAGATAATGGTATAAAATATAAACATTTTAACTTAATATTGGGGATAATCATCCTTAATCACTATTTCAATAAAAAAATCAACCCCAAAGTTTTGGACCCTCGAATTTCAACTCTAAAAAAAAACTCCACTAAAATTTTATCTGCATTAATGAAGACTATAAATGAATTCCAAAGAGTAATTTACGACTGAAAGATTTTGTAGAAAAATGTATACTTGAAGACATGGCTGCCACAAATTAAAAATTAAACTTTATTTTTAATTAAAGATTATTTTTCCCCAACCATTAGATATAAAATTATAATAACGGAAGTGTAATTTTTAAATCATAACACCAAATTTTGCAGATTTTCCAAACAAAAAATTATTACAGTTAAAAATTAAGAAAAAAATTCAAGAGGGAAAGGAGAGCATGCTCGAGGTATTGGGATGTAAAGCAAATGCAGAAGCCTCATATATTAGATATGACAATCATTATTAGTATGAAAAGTTAGAAAATGGAAAGGAGACTAGGGCTTTTATTTACCCTCTCTTTATTAATGACAATATTTAATTATGAGAAAATAATACAATGTAAATCTTTTTTTTTATTCCTAAGAACAATCCATACAATTTATTTACTTGTTACTACCTGTAATGAAGTGATTCCATCGTTTACAATACTATCATATTTGTCTATTTATATTCTAGCAGTACACATTAGATATTCGTGTCAACTCTATATATTTTGTTTCTGCATAATGATTGTATATAATTTACTATTACTATCATTTTATTTGAAGAAGAGAATACACAAATTAGGCAAGAGGTGTGATGAACCCTTGTCATGGGAGTTTGTAAAGGTTTTCCAAGACTAATTTCTCCATGGCCAATAGGAATTGTTTCTCTTATATTCCTATGTTCCTTATCTTCATGTGATTTCTTCTTTTCCTTTCTAATAGTAACCAAAGGTCAACGTCTAGTATACATCATTTTTTGGGAATATTTTATTAAAATATAACATGTTATAAAACATTTGTGGTTCTTTCAATGAATTGTAAAATCTTGTAAAACATTAGTGAATCATTGAGTTAATTATAAAATCTTGTAAATTATTGGTGAATCCCTCATTTAATATTTACATCAAGTTTTTTTCCTTCTTATGCATTCATTCTCTAATAGAAATAGTAATCCAATTACTTCATTCTCTAATAGAAATAGTTATCCAATTATCAGAGTGTTGGGAATACACAAAATAAGGCACGGTTGCCCACCGCCTGATTCGGCCACAAGACGACCGATATGCTTGCATGACAAAGCATCCTTCCAACACTTGTAGACGCTACAAAAACGAAAAATGCAATCAGGGGCAGCCGTGCCAGCAAAGACTCTACCAGTTGAGAGCAGATTGATCCATTACTGGCTAAATTTTCTAAATCTTCAGCCATTGACCACTGCCTTTGACAATCCTCTATCATTGACCATAAAACCCTTAAGAAAAACCCTATTATCACATTTCTCTTCAGTATTACCTCGAAATTGAAGGCCTTAATTTGACGGCTTTGTTTAACTATTTATTTTACCTTTTGGATATTTTCCCAGTTTGCCAAACAATTTTTTTTTACAAAGTTGTTTTAAATAGTTTAAAAAAACATTTTAAATGGTTAAAGTTTATAAATTAAATTTATAATTCTAATAATTTTTTATCAATTTCTATTTTAATGCTCAAACTTTATAAATTAAATTTATAATTTTATTAATTTTTTATCAATTTTTATTTTAACAAAAATTGATGGGACGGTTCTACCTCCATTTTTGTCCAAAAGGGTTGACTACAAAGATCATAAAGCATAAACACATTCCTATAGATGTCTCTCTATAGACTGCATGTCCAAAGTGTAAATCCTAGTTGCAAGCTTCATTGATTGAAGATGAAAATTTTGAGGCCATTAAAAGTGAAAATTTTATTATCTCACAAAATAGAAAGGGGAGATTTGTGAGAGTGCTCAATATGGAGTATGTGCAAAGGGAAAATGTTTTGTTCGCTTGTGGTTCACAAGTGATTTTAGACTCATATATATTCAATTTGGGTGATATTATTATATCCTAGATTGAAAAGTACAAACTAGATTCAGGATGCTAAGTGATTAGATTGATTAGAGAGATTGCAAGAACTACAATATTTTAGGCAAAAGGATTTATATGAGTATATATAATTCTTATATATTTATGTATATATATTTGACAAGTACAATTCTATATATTCCATATGAGGAATATATATATATATATAGTAATATATATATATATATATTATAATATATATATATATATATAGATATATATATATATATATAAACGTTTGTCATGTCAGTTTTGTGAATTGAAATTAAAACTAATGGTTACAATAGTTTACAAGAAGATTCAATATGTTGATTCGATTAGGTTGTTGAGATATTTTCTCCACAAAAAATCTCCTAGCTTAGAATCTATTGGATCTCATATGCACTATATGAGTGTGATGTATTCTAGTGTGAAACCTAATAGAAAAACAAATTTTGTGTGTGTATGAAAAGTTATGATTTCTTTCTTGGTATCAAAGACATTTTGAGAATAACTTTTATAACGAAGACAAGTGTGAAATTATTTTTGTTATGTAAGTTATTTTGCTAAATTGGTATTTGTTTCTTTTGTTAATGAATATATACAAGTGTGAGGAGGCATTGTCGAGAACATTGTGAGGACTGTTAGCCTTGTTGGCAAATGGCCCAAAAATGGATCCAAAACACTCTCGAAGTCTTCAAAATGTGTTTAAGGATCATTCAAAGATCAAAACAATCACATGCCAAGAGCCCTCAGAATGGCGGAAAAGCACTATCGGGAGGCAGAAAACCAGAGAAAACAAAGTATCAGAGGCATAAACATTGATACACACAGCAGCCGCCAGATGTGGTCGATCAATGGTCTAGATCTGAGCGGCGGGTCGCAATCGGCGGATATCGGCTTGGACTGTATGGAACTTTAGACAATGATTAGTGATGCAACATGGACCATCGATGAAGCGCGCAGATCGATGACCCACATCGCATCGCAATATCACTATCGGAGATTAGTGAAAAGCGCTATCAATGGCTCAAGGCATGAGCGATATGCGATTACGATTAGATCGCATCACTATATCGCATCGGAGAAACACCATGGAGTCGGGCCTTTACACATATATGTGTGCGACCCGATGAACCTGACCTGACAGAATTCTAAATATTATTTCGTAATATTTGAGGTCTGCAGAAAAGCCATTTTCAATGCATTTTCGCAGTTTTTTACATATTTCTAAAATACAAAGGGGAAGCAAGGGAACAAGCCACTTGCAATTTATGATAGCGATAAGTATGGACCTAATAGAGGAATGGATAGAGTTCAAGGACTTTTAAGTTCGAAATAAACAGAGCTTGGTAAGAGTTTATAGTGTTGCAACGTTTTCTGTATAAACTAGAAAACAATCATTGTTAGTATTTAAAGGGATTACAAAGGCTCGAAGACCCATTCCATCACAGAATAGAGGCCGGGGAATAGTTGTGGAGAGAAAATGGGCAAAAAGTGAAAAAAAGTGCCACAACACAATGCAGCCCAAAACAGAAGTGATCATGGAGCATCAACAGTGCAACACAGCCAAAACCAACAAAAGTGATCGGGGGGCATCTCTGGCACGAACGAGCTCCCTGCCAGTGCAACAAAGTACCAGAATGAGGTTACTCTGTTTTTAGAGAAGAAACCTCCAAGCCCATGTGTACTTAGTTAGGGCATTAAGTCGTTAAAGACAAAGGGAATATATTAAGACTTCTAGAGCCTCAGAAGACTCGAGAACATTGTAAAAGGGCCTATAAATATGTGAAAAGTTAGAGTAACAATGGTTCAACTTCTGGAGATTATGGATACTTTGATACTCAAGCTTCTCATCTTCATTCTAGCAATATAATCCTCTTTTTGTTGTTATATGTTATAATCCTCCGTATTATCCATCTATCCACTGAGTCTACAAACTATTGAGCATTAGTGGTCTAAAGCCTTGTAAAGTTGAGGGTGCTCATGCATGTCTTGAGTAAAAATAGAGCTGAAATGGTTATCTGGCTTGATCCAGACCTTCGTCCATTCCAATAGTTCCGAGAACAATATTGAAGATTATATGTTACAAGGCATCTCCGAGTTGCCACCTAGGAGAGTTTCTTGGAGTGATAACATAATTAGCAGCGTTGCTGGGGAGAGGAAATTGAAGCTCAGCTTCCCTGGGAGAAGAAACAGATCCAGTTTTCATGATAGACAAATTCTGGGCACTTTTTCGATTGTAATCATCTATCTAGCAACTCTACTAGAGGACAAACCTTTTGGTGACTCCACTTCATAGTTTTGGCTCAGTTTGTGAGGCATGCTCGGAGAAATCCTTAGAAGCCACAAGCTGACCGAGTATTTGATCCTAAGAAAATCATCAAAGAAAGAAAAGTATTCCAGAAAGGAGGATTAGGTTCAAGTAAATCTAAACAATATTCTATATCTCTTCAAGAAAATCCTGTAATAGAACAAATACATGTTGAGAGTATAGCATCTAATACTAGTAGTGAAGAAAAAATCTGAGAGATTCATAAAGCTCCTTATTCTTTAGGTTCTCCTTTTGTTGTATGCCCAAAGGAAACCCTATCTTATACCCATAATACTCCCTTGGTCTTATCAGTCACTCCTCATTCCTCTATCATTCAGATTGCGAGTACGCTTATAGCCACCACAGCTATGGCAGGACCACAAGAACCTATAAAAATGGAAAGAACCATAGCTGCTAGGTATGGAACTCTAGTAGTGCCCACTCCTTTCAATTCCATGCCTACTACAAAATAGCAGAAGTATAGGCCCAAGTTCACTGGGACTTAAGGTGTTATAGATGAGAAACATTTTGAATCATTCTATAGCTATGTTGATAACCTAGACATTAGTGAAGATGATGTGTGGATGAGAGTATTTATCCAAAGCCTAGATGGAGAGGCTAGAAAATGGTTAAGAGAACTGACCCCAAGATCTATAGCATATATTGAGGCTTTATATGATGCATTCCTAAATCATTGGGGGTATAAGAAGGATCTACTCTACTACCACACCGAGTTTCGCAACTTAAAGAGGGAAAATGGTAAGTTTCTTTTTGATTTTAATATGAGGTTTAACTTCATGTACAACAATATTCCAGCTGAAGTAAAACCCACCACTACCTCTGCTAAACTCACCTATGCCAGTGCTTTTGATTTGACTTCGGTCTACTATTGAGGGAGAGGCAATGTGCTACTTTGGCTGATATGCAAGATGCAGCCTTGGAAGTAGAATCAAACATCATGGCTACAGAGAAGCTCAAGGGAAATGTTGATAGAAGAAGAAAAAGGGGCAAGTCTTCATCATCTTTAAACCCTAAGATAGATAAAATGACTAAGATGATAGATTCATTAGCCTCTGAAATCTCTAAGTTAAAGGTTGATCAGCACCCTAGGAAAGGAAGAGTTCATAATACCTTTACTCCTACAAATCCAAATCCAAATCCATATAGAAGAGCTAATGAGCAGTTGCAGATTCTGCAAAGAAGCAAAGATGCCAATGAAGACCAAAGGGTGAAGACCCCTTTCCAGAACGTAGTCGTGGACGAAGAGTAGTTTGATGAAGATGATGTGATCCATTTTATGGAAGAAAAAGGCAGTGCCTCCTTTTTGACCTTAGCTGCCTAGGAAAGGTCATTATTCAATGACCAGATCAACCAAAAGTGGGATGGTGGAGCTTTTCTACAAAATGAAGATCAGCACAGATATAACCTGAGGTTGAATATGAATAGTGCTAAGGAAACTCCTGTTTAAAGAACTGTTGTCCCTTCCAACACAAATGGATCTTGGTAGCCACTGATTATTTCAACAAATGGATCGATGTCATACCCACTAAAAATGCTAATCATTAAGTTGTCATAAATTTCTTGAATGAGAACATTTTCACTAGATTTGGGTGCCCAACCAAACTAGTCATTGATAATGAAACAACTTTCAAGGCTGAAGATTAGGTGGACATGTGTGAATCCATTGGCATTCAATTGGTGCATTATACCTCATATTATCCTCAAGGTAATGGCCTGGCAGAATTATCTAACAAGAGTCTTGTAAGGATAGTCAAAAAATAGTAGGAGGACAACAAAAAGAGATGGGATTCCAAGTTGAAGTTTGCACTGTAGGCTGACAAAGTTACCAACAAGAAGTCCATAGGAAATTCTCCATTTAAGCTAGTTTATGGTAATAATGTTGTTTCTCCTCTCTAGCTTATTCTCCCTGTGGCCAAATTCTTTCAAGAAGAATAGGATGAAATGAATGACATGGTAAGGAGAATGAATAACCTAGTTGAATTACAACATATTAGAGAGCATCTGGTTGAAAAGTCAAAATTTCATTAGAAGAAAATCAAAGAAACCTTTCACAGGCAAATAGAAATGGATAATTTCCAAGTTGGTGACGGGTTTCTCAAATGGGATGTGATGAAGGAAAAGAAAGGTAATCGTGGTAAGGTTGACTCCTTATGGACAGGTCCATTTGTCATCTCCCAAATTCAGTAGAACAATACCTTTATTCTACACAATCTGGAAGGAGAAGATGTCTTTGGCAGCCTGGTCAATGGGTGATTCTTGAAACTTGATTTCATTTAAGGCTTTAAATCCTTGATATTGTAAATATGTTTTTCAGTTTTTATTCTTTCTATACAATATAGGCTCCATGCCCAATGGAACACTAGGAGATAAATTTGATTTTGGTTTTATAATAAAGACATTGCTTTGTAGTTCTTGAAACCTCACAGGGAGGCTTTCATCCTCAGAAGTATCCAGTGTTAGCCTTGTTGGCAAATGACCCAAAAATGAATCCAAAACACTCTAGAAGTCTTTAAAATTTTCTTAAGGATCACTCAAAGATCAAAATAATCGCATTCCAAGAGCCCTCAGAATGGTAGAAAAGCACTGTGAGGAGGAACAAAACCATAGGAAACAATGAAAAACCAAGTATCAGAGGCATAAACATTGATACACATAGCAACTGTTAGATTTGGCTGATCAACGGTCTAGATTTGATCGGCAGGTCGCAATCGGTAAAGTCAATCGGTGGATATCGGCACAGATTGTATGAAACTTGTGACAGTGATCCATGATGCAACATGGACCGTCGATCAAGAACGTAGATCAATGACCGACATGGCATCGTACAATCGCTATCAGAGACTAACGAATAGCGCTATCAATGGATCGGGGCATGATATGCGATTGTGATCAGATAATATCACTATATCACATCAGAGGAACACCAAGGAAAGGGGTCTTTACACATATATGTGTGCTACACAATGAACCAGACCTTTCGGTATTCTAAATATTATTTCATAATATTTGAGGTCCCAGAAAAGCCATTTTCAATGCATTTTCGCAGTTTTTTTATGTATTTCTAAAGTACAAAGGGAAGCAAGGGAACAATCCACTTGCGATTTGCAATAGAGATAAGGATGGACCTGATAGAGGAATAGATAGAGTTCAAGGAATTTTAAAGTCTGAAATAAATAGATCTTAGTGGGATTTTACAGTGTTGTAGCATTTTTTGTATAAAACATAAAACAATCATTGTTAGGATTTAAAGGGATTACAAAGGCCCGTAGACCCATTCCATCATAGAACAGAGGCGAGGGAACAAGTATCGGGAGACAAAGGCCAGAAAGGGAAAAAAAGGGCCATAGCACGATGCAGCCCGAAACAAAAGCGATCATGCAGCATCAACAATGCAACAGAGCCAAAACCAACAAAAGTGATCAAGAGGCATCTCTGGCACGAGCAAGCTCCCTTCCAGCACAACAAAGTACCAGAATGAGGTTACTCTTCTTTAGAGAAGAAACCTCTGAGCCCATGCATGCCTAGTCAGGCATCAAGTTGTTAAAGACAGAGGGAATAGATTAAGACCTCGCGAACCTCAGAAGGCTCGAGAGCATTGTAAAAGGGCCTATAAATATGTGAAAATTCAGAGTAACAAGGGTTCAGCTTCTGGAGACTATGGATACTTTTCTAGTCAAGCTTCTCATCTTCATTCTAGTAATATAAGGTTCTTTTGTTGTTATATGTTCAATTTCCATTTTCTCTTATGTTCTAAGCTTGCACTTGAACAGGTTGTTCATGTTTCTTCTGTGGTTAATGCCAGATAATCGTCATCTTACCTTTGCATTGATAAATTAGATTTGAAAGATTCATTTACTTCCTGTAGTTGGCCATTCTTATGTGTTTATATATGCATCTGCTGGTACAGTCATTATTCTCCATCTACCCATTGAATCTACAAACTATTGAACATTAATGGTCTAAAGCCTTATAAAGCTGAGGGTATTCATGCATGTCTACAATAAAAGAAAAGTTGAAACAATTATCTAGCTTGATCCAAATCTCCATCTGTTCCAGTAGTTCTGAAAACAAGGACAATTCTATATGCTCTATGCAAAATAATTGAAACTGTTGTCAAACAAAATTTTATACCCAAGGTTCTTGATTAATCTGTACATTCATCTGCTTCTATTGATTTTGTGCATCACATTTTATTTATATTAATTTTCCAGTGCACTAAGTTACATCCCGAGGTTCCCCATTGATTTTTTTGTGAAATATCCTGATTAGAGGTTTCTTCTACCTAATCAGTTCAACATAATTTTGATGGTATGATTGTCTACCTCAATCAACTAACAATGTTGTGCTTTACCTATGAAATAGAGGCTAATATAACAAGACACAAACACATTCCTTGGCACTTTCGTTACTATGGAATGCTTGGTTGGATTTTGGAATGGGAACATCCATTCCTGTGAATTCCATCACTGACTTAACTCATGGTGTCTTTGTATTCTACCATTACAAAACCTACAAGTGGGAAAGCGATTGGTGAAGTTAGTGATATTGTACCACATCTTGACCTTCACAAGCATGGTCATGTAGTTGTTGTTTCCTGTGTCCACGGGATAATTTTCAAAGATGAATATGGTGTAGGAGGCATAAGCAACAAAAAATGAATGCATCATCATAACCACATTAACAAAAAACGTAGATGGAAAATAAACTTGATTTACCCAATGTTTTTTTGTAATGGAATTCAATCTTTGAATATTTTTTTTTTTTGGTTCTTGAATCTAAACCTCTTCTTATTTGGAAACATAAACATATTTTGGTTAGGTTCCATGGATGATAACTGGATCAAAAATGTATGCATCGAAGGTTACCACTTTACATAATTGTGTATACATTCGATGCCACAACTGGTGTGTACCCTTGCAAGTAACTGTAGAGAAGTCAAATTGGAATCGAGTGAAAGCGAGGATTTTTTTTCTTATATCCTCATTCTCAATGCTTGATTCAAATGTTAGAAATGATCCCACAATATCAATATGTAATATTTGTTTGAATAACTTGATAATTTGAATCCGTAATTCCCTCTTGTCCTTTGCACATTGCCCACACCATTTTGAGTTTTGGTTATTACTTTCACTTCATTACTTGTAAGAAATTCATTCTTCTTTTGTTTTTACTAGCTATTCCTCCAAAGAATCTATTAATCATTCCTTAAAATATGTGAAGTCATGCTATGATTATTTTTATTGTTATGGGTTTCATATTTTCAATAATGAATGTATATATGGAGTGGAAGAAAACTAAAATTGGTTTTATTATTTGTTAATTATTTTCTTATATTCGTTTGTCTCAAATGGAAAGATGCATAACCAATTAATGAAGAGAGTGGCATAGTTCAAATTAGTAGTTCTTGATATTCTTCAGAACTGAGAGAATATATTGTTGATTTGTTTATGTGAATCTATTAGAATATGATGAATCTTGTTGTTATTTGGTACTTCAATATCAACAATTACAAGTTATCTATGTATGAAAGTGTGTAAGTGACGAAAGTTTAGTTGTATAATTGACTACTGGATATGCTCATTATCTAAACTACCTACTTATATAACTGTCAAAAATGAAGTTCACTATATTTTCATAGATGGAAGTAAGTTCATAGAGAAATTTATTATCAATATTTTCCTTGAGTCAAGGAGATTCAATTCTACAAGTACATCATTAGTGGTTAGAGGAAGTTATATTTTAAATGGAGGTCAAGTGGTACATTAAGGTTTTCATGGTGAAGAACATTATGACCTATTCTCCTATATGCAAAATTTAGTCCATAAGGCCCATCATGAAATGTCTTGAGAATATAATGAATTTCATCGTCACACACCATCTAATTTGTTAATCAAAACTAGTGTGGAAGAGATAGCCATTCCAATAAAAAGAGGCTTATTGGCATAAAATTAAAAAATAATAATATTTATGGTAAGTTGTATTTTTTTATATATTTGAAAAAAAATTGTTTATTTTCTTGATAATTGACAAATTGAAAAATAAAAAATTAATTAAAAAAACATAAAAAACAAAATACTGAAATATTTATTAAATAAATAAACTTTATATATTATACTGCAAATATATATTTACATAAATAAAAACTATATTGATTATATTTATATGATAAATAAGTAAATAAATATAAACAAACAAATAAATAAATAAATGTAATATTGATTTCAGTTTAGCATTCATGTATATTATTACATTCTATTATTCGAGGTACATTTTATTATTACTCAAGCTTTGTTCTGCTGCACTCTCTCACTCCTTCAAAACACTCATTTCTAACATGTTCAACATCTCGCGAAGCATTTCGTTTCTGTCTCCATCGTCGTTCAAGAAATCCTGGTACTTTATTTCCACCTTAAATTTATTTCCATCGTTTTTTGTGCTTTATTTCCACCTTAAATTTATAGATAACACAAGGTAATTTATTGTGGAGGTGAACAAACAGAGATCTATCTTTACTTTAGATCTATCAAGCACTAAGAGGGATCAAATATTTCAACATGAAAACCTCTTTTTTTGGGCGCAAAACTCAAAGAAAGGTTTGCAACTTGAAAGACCTTATCACTCTATCTACTTAATAGGTTTGAATTTAAGATGGATCTAGGATAGTTTTTATAGAAGATGCATTATAAGGAAAGTATGGATGTTTATGAAGAATGAATTGATGTCTCCTAACATTTAAAATTAATTTATATATCTATGATAATGTTAAAAGTGTTGAATATAATTGTAAATCACATAAACACATATAAATAATATCAATAATCCTAATACATAGAATGTAATGGTCCTCATATTTTCTTTGTCCACGACATGAAATGGTGAACAAAATGCAAAAACTAATAGAAAATTTTAGATAATATTGATTAGTTTTCTGTAACCTTTATAATTTTTAAATTTTATTATTTTAAAATTACAATTCCTTCAATATTCATGACTTTTGTATTGGACTAAATGATCAAAATTATAGTTCAAATAACAACTTAAAAAATTAATAAAATATTTTATTTACCTAAAATTCATAAAAACTTTGAAAATGTATGTTAATTGTTTCAGAGAAGAGGCATAAAATAAAAGGTTTTTTTTGGTATTATTTATTTTGTAGTAATCTAAATATATTTCAACACAAAATTCACCCTTTAAACAGAGTGTCACAATTTAACTTTTATGTTGATATTTTGACTGCACTAGATTTATGGCTAGCTCAAAACAACATAATAGCAATTAACTTTTATTTACCTCAAATAATCCCGACATTGCACAATCTAGGTTAAGATGCATGTTTTCCTCTCTAGGCATCCCTCAACATTTTTATCTAATATAGATAGATATATGATTGGTATATACTCTCCCTTTACAACTTCTGTTGCTAGCACGTGGATATATTGTGACAACACATAATTAGTGGCCACTGAGTTCAAAGATCTATAGTTTCCTAGACTCATAAAATTGTGTTTTTCATTATTCATGGTGGAATCAAGCATATTAGTAGACATGAAAGCACAAATTAATATGTTACTAGCACACCAAATAATTTTTAATAACCTCTCTATATCTCAACAGTGATCTTCTAAATTTTCAATGATGGTATATCTTCTTTCTATCCATAGCTATATGAATATGAAATTGTACATATTAGTGTTACAATTCATGGAGTGAAATCATCACATATGTAGCTAAAGGCTAGACTAAAATATGTTTCAGAAAAAGGCATAAACCATCATAATACCTACACATCTCCCTTATATGAGGATTTAGGGCATCATTCGTACAATCTGCGTAGCCTAGCCCAGCCCAGCCTAATCTAGCATAGACTATTCTAGCCTAGCCTATACTAGTGTTGCATAGCTTAACCTAATCTAGCCTAATCCAACCTATCCTAATGTAGCCTCTCCTAGCTTAGCCTAGCCTAACCTAACATAGCCTAGCCTAGCATAGCCTAATCCAATCTAATCTAGGCTAATCTAGCCTACCCCAATCTAGCCTAGCCACTAGGAAGATATAGCCTGGCCTAATCTAGCATAGCCTAGCCTATCCTAGACTAAAATAACTTTTCCTATCCTAGCTTTACCTTAACTAGCTTATCCTGAACTAGCCTATCCTAACCTATCCTAAACTAGATTATCTAACATAGTCTAACACATGTCTAATCTAGCCTAAACTAGTTGAGTGTAACCCAACATAGCCTGGCTTAGCCTAGCCTCACTTAAACCAACCTAGTCTACCAAGGCCTCAACTAGATTAGCCTACCCTATTCTAAGATTAGCCTAGGCTAGGCTAGCCTAAACTAGCTTGGCCTTCTCTACCCTGTCCTAACCTAGCCTAGCCTAGGCTAGGCTAGCCTAAACTAGCTTGGCCTTATCTACCCTATCCTAAGCTAGCCTATCCTAGCCTAAGCTAGGGTAGCCTATCGTAGGCTTGCCTAAGGTAGCCTACCCTAGCCTACCCCAGACTAGCTTACGCTAACCTACCCTAGACTAGCTTACCCTAGCCTATCCTAGCCAAGCCTAGCCTAGCCTAAAATACAAATTGTTAAAAATGTTCAAGTTTAAACATTTCAGATTACCTCTCCTAGCCTTCCCTGCCTAAGCCTAGCCTACCCTAGCATATCCTAGCCTACACTAGACTAGCCTAGTCTAGCCTAGCCTAGAGTACACTACCCTAGCCTAACCTACAACACCCTAGCCTACCCTAGCCATACCCTACCCTAGCCTAACCTACCCTACCATAACATAGTCAGACCTACCTATCCTTGCCTAGCCTACCCTAGCCTACCTTAGCCTACCCTACCCTAGCCTACCATACACTAAACTAGCCTTGCCTACCCTACCCTAACCTACCCTACCCTAGATTACCCTTCCCTACCTTAGCCTACCCTTCTCTAACCTAGCCTAGCCTACCCTAGACTACCCTAGCCTACACTAGCCTATCCTACCCTATCCAAGCTTAGCCTAGCTAGCCTACCCTACATTATGCTAACCTACAACCTACCGTAGTCGAGCCTTGCCTACCCTACCCTAACCTACCCTACCTTAACCTACCCTAACCTACCCTGGCCAACCCTACCCAACCCTAGCCTACCTAGGCTAGCCTACCTAACCTACCTAACCTACCTACCTTACCGTAGCTCACCTGTCCTACCTAGCATAACTTAGCCCAGCTTAGCCTACCCTAGCCTACCTTATCCTAAGCCTACCCTAGCCTGCCTAAGCCAAGCCTATCCCATCCTCCCCTAGCCTAGCCTAGCTTAACCTAGCCTAGCCTAACCTAACCTAACCTAGCCTATGCTACCCTAGCCTAGTTTATGCTAAACTAGCCTACCATACCCTAGACTGCCCGATCCTACACTAGCCTAGCTTACCCTAACTTAGTTTGGCCTAGCCTACCTACCCTACCTTAGCCTACCCTTGCCTACAATACCTTGCACTATCCTACCCTAGCTTAGCCTACCCAAGTCTACACTACCCTGGTCTATCCTAGCCTTGCTTAGCCTACCCTACTCTACCCTACCCTACCCTTGTCTAACCTATCCTACCATAACCTAGCTTAGCTTAGCTTAGCCTAGCCTAGCCTAACCTATCCTAGCATATCATAACCTACACACCTAGCCTAGCCTTGCCTATCCTACCCTACCCAAGCTTAACCTAGCTAGTGTACCCTATGCTACGCTACCCTACACTATCAAAGTCTACTGTGGCCTACCCTAGCCTAACCTACCATGGCCTACCCTA